>JABUQX010036918.1:15000-20000 GCA_015478945.1 Trachelipus rathkii | reverse complement strand
TTCGAAATTTCACTAAATTTATTTAAATGATCCCAAATTTCACTAAATTTTATATGATTTAGAATTTCACTAAATTTTATGTCATTCGAAATTTCACTAAGTTTTACTTGATTCGAAATAATTGTGGTAATCAAATAATATTTAAAGAGTAAGTGTACCAAATATTCTGCTGCAAATTAAGTAGATGAACAATGGCATACTTACCATATGCATATGCGTAAATACTCTAATTCATTTTATGGATATTTAATTTAAAGAAGTCTATTTTATTTTCTGAATGTGGCTGTAAAATTCATTTTTATGTATCTGTTTATTAAAATTTGTATTGCGTAATATGTGAATATTAGTGTATTGGGGAATATGATATAGGGTTCAAAGGTTATGATAAATTTTTGTTAAAATGATTACTAATGATCACAATCTGCTAAGATAAACTATTGTTACGGTTTAACCGTTAGAACATATAATAATTCGTAGGTGGGTACGTTACCCTGTTATATGAGGATAATCGTCATTATAGGTTAACGATACATTTGTTAAATGTCTCAATTTGTGTCAGTGTAAAGATAACGTTAATATGCTAGAGATTTGCTTGAAAAAGTGTGAAGAGGTTACGTTTTGCTTATCGACACAAATAGAAGTTCACTGTATAACATAACACTATGCGACAGACATGTGTGTTTTTCGTGTACTAGTACGGGTATCCTTTGTCTTATGTCTTATGTTAAATTCTCGAAGATTCTAAATTAAAGATTGTTGCCTCGTTGTGTAAGTTGTGTTAGGTTGTCTTTGTACATTATTTTCTTGTTCATGTACGCTATAGTTAGCTTTGTTGATCGTTAGATACAAAGCTTGTATATAATACGAAGTTTTAGATGCTATATAATATCGTTGATCAGGGTAGTATATTAGATATATCTATATAAAATTTTTTCTCATGGAGAACTCTTTTTTAGAGGTCCCATTTAAATATTATATAAATTAACAATTGTTATGTTAGAGTATGAATGACAAATGTCTGTGAATAGGTTGCGATGTTCTGTATTGTATGCTACTGTATAGTAGACTCTGAAACCAAAGTTGTTGTTAAAAGTGTGGAAACTTTTGATTTAAACATTACATTTTATTTCTCATGATGTCATTATTAAGAAGGCATGTCAGTGTTTCTTGATACTAGGTTGTCTATTAGTACTAGTTATCTATATTGCCATCAGTTACGAGTTCTATCTTGCTCCATTTACACTAAGCTTTATTAATGTTGAAACTTTGTACGTTAGCATATATTCGATTGTCAGTATTGTATAAAGTATTTGTTTTTATGTTATGTATTTATCACGAAATGATACCTTCGAAATGGTGAATTGAATCAATAGATTCACTAGATACAATGAGGATTACACACTAGAGAGATCATGGATGATGTGGGGCAGTGTCTAGAGAGTATAACATGTGACCGATAAATAAAGTAATTTAGGGTCTGAAGATATAGTAAACACATGGTCAATTTTAGGCCTTGATGCCCTATATAAAATATGACCTAATCAATAGATTCAATTAGATCAATCAGATCATCGGATTGACAGGAGTGAGGTTGGGTGGTTTGATTTTACTGATTTACTGATTTCATTTGCATGTAAACAAACAAATTATTACTAAAAAATATGAACTGAATCAATAGATCAATTTGATCAATAGATCAATAGATTCAATAGATCATGGGAAGGGCTGAGGAGGGCATTTGATATATACTGATTTCATGATTTACTGCTTTAGGGTATGTAAAACGTAAATTTGTAATTATAACATAAAAAGAATAAGAAATTTATTATTCTAATTTATTTTTTTATCTTTTATTTTTTTTGTTATCTTGATGGTTTTGAAACCATTATTCAAAATCTAACATCCTTATAAACATGTATAAAGACACCAAACATTGCTTGTTAATATCGGATGTTTTTATTAACTACACGTTTCATCAATCGCAGTCGGTCTCATAGCTAAATACTCTGGTGGGGAAGAGAATGTGAAGCAACCCTTCCAGGATTCCCAATACGCAACGTTGGTTCCTTTTCTAGATATCAACTCTGAATCCCTCTCACCAAATTTCACCTTCTACGAACATCTTTTAGCGAGGTTTTTAAAGGGGGGTTGGCACGGTGTCCCTTCTATACAGTCATTGAGCTACGTTATGAGGGGGGACGTAACTCGCTCTAACGACGCGGTTACGTCATCCATCTAACCCCACTACATACTCCAAATTTTTTATGTCCGCGAATACGCGATATAACTCTAAACCATTAATGTAGGTGTTATAGCTCTGCGCAGCCATAAGCCTCCGAGACCGGAGCCAGGAAAGAGACAACGGGAGCCCGAGGACCAATATAGGAGCCTAAAAATCATTTATCAATAATTGAGAATAATATTAATAGATTTAGATTTATATAATAATAATAATTTCTCTTCTTGAAATTTATACATAAATAATAAACTATAATAAACTAATAATATACATATAATAATAATAATCAGATAATTACATCAATAATAATTTATACACTAATATAAAATAATAATTAATTTAGATAATATTACCAAAATAATAAATATAATAATGAATATATAAATGATAATAATAGATATATATAGAATAAGAATAAGAAAAAACTTCATAGAGGATGAACGCAGAGTTGTGTCATGCAAGCTGGTTGAAACGCGGAGTCGAAAAGGCCTGGCTTGCTGTTCGAAGGCGGAACCGGAGCCGGAGCGGAGTCGGAGTCGGAGTGCGTAAAAGCGATTCACTTACAGGAATCGTTTTCGATCTCAGAATCGATTCCCTTCCCGGGAATCGATTCTTCCACGAGTATCGCCAAATTTCAGCTTTTCTATACGATCATTTCAATTTTTAGGAGGGCCAGCAGTCCCCCATTACGATAGGGGTTAGAGGGTGACGTTATCTCGTCGTAGACGAGATTACGGTAGTAGTTATGCCACATTCCGAACCTTAAGCCTAATCTTGCGCTCGCTCGGAAGCAGCAACAAGGTCCGTAAGCGCAAACATTTTGGTTCGCTTACTTTCTTGGGAGAATGTAAACCCACTTATTAAATCCTAACAGGGTTGACTTTGAATAAACTCCTCTTAATCCGGTATCCAGAGCGTACTAAGCTCAATAGATATTAAAATTTCTTGACATGGTTCTGAGTACGATACCTCTTTATAAACACGTTTTGAGAAATCTCTGGAGGACGTTCAATACCGGGGCATAACTTAAATAATATAATATAACTATATATATATATATAATATATATCTATAATATATAAAAAAAGTAATAATATTATTATTGATATGTTTATGGATATATATATATTATATCTTTCAATATGATATATATATATTCACTATATGTTCGTACATTTGACTTATAATGTTAATATAATATTATAATAAATCTGTTTCTATAATATATACTTACCATTAGTATAAATATAATTATATATAGTATATTACAATATAGTTTTATTCCTAAAACGTTGATTTCCATATTTTATTTATATATTATTTTTCTAATTTCAAATAATTAAATATATTATTATTTTTAGACTATACAGTAATTTATATCTGGATATAAATATTTAAAAATACCTTTTGCTACTACTTATATTATATATATATAATATATATATATATATATTTATCAGTATGTTAACTTTCTTTTATATTAACATAGTAGTATTATTGGAAAATAAATTTTTAAAAGTTACGTTATAATATTAATTATATGATACAATACATAATAATAAAATAAAATCAAGCAAAAGACAACGTTATTATATTCTTATCATAGTATATTTATATATATTATATACATTTATATAGTTATGTTATTATATGCTCGTATCTGTAGCGGTTAAGTACTTAGTCTTAACATTTTTATATCTATTAGTATGAATCAATAATTAAATAGATCAGTTAGTCCATATATATATATATATATATATATTATATATATATCTATTATATATATATATATATATATATATATATAATATATATATATATATATTATACCATATTATAATTTATAAATTATATATAAAAAGTATATTAATGGCGTTATCTATAAACGGTTGTTTTTACATATACTTTTGCTCTCTCCTTCTATCTTCTCCTTTCTCTCCACGGATCTCTCTCTCTCTCATCTCTCTATATATATAGATACTACTATACATATATATATATATACTATAATACTAATATATATATATATATATAATATATATATTATATATATAATATATATATAATATATATATATATATATATATAATATTATCACTGCCATACTAAAGAAGTTACCCCGCATGAATATTTTCGAAAACTAACAACTAGGAGGGTCCAAGCCAAAACCTATCCTATATGGATCAACGATGCAAAATTATCAAAAAGAAGGGGTAAAAATTTTTTTTTAATACATAATAAACATATTTGGAATCAGGTATAAAGAATATCTTTTAGGGGGCTCGAGCCGACGCAGGACAGAGGGGGGACGTTTTTCCTACCCCGTAGGGGAGGGGCTTAGGAACCCCCGCGACATCCCAAATACCAAAGCAGCGGGGTTCCGGAGACCCTTCCCGAAGGGGGGAAATAGTCCTCCCCTGTCGTCCCCAGGAGGCCGAGAGACCCCCCGATTCTTTCCATCTTTGCGGGTTTACCCTGGGGTTACTTTTTAAGTTAAAAAAAAAAAATCTTTTTTTCATAACATATTATCATACGCTGATTCTAAATGTTTATTAGTTTTCTTGTACCTTTACGTAGTTTTGGAGATATAAAAAATTTAAAAAATATATTTTTTTTTTCTATTTTCATACAAATTTCATACGTGATTTCATATATGAGTTATCAGTTTCTGTACCTATCCTTAGTTTTTCGAGATATCAGTGCGGAAACTTCTTAGTTTCAAACGATATGTTATATATATATAGTATATATAATATATATA
>JABUQX010036918.1:0-12500 GCA_015478945.1 Trachelipus rathkii | reverse complement strand
TAACTGAATATATATAATATTCTATACTTTCGATAATATATATATATCAGTTATGATAAATTATTACAGACACATATTAGTATGTTTATTAGTACCTATTTATTACTACTGTAGGGTACTAAATCTCTTTACATTCTGCATCGTCATCTAGCTACACTAAAAACTATTACAGATATTGTTGACACTAACAACCTTATACTAAACTAACTAACTAACTAACTAACTAACTTAATAACTTAATTAACTAACTAATAATAATAGCTAAAAAACCTAACTTATATATAATAAAGTTTAAATAAGGGTGTACTTAATTTTCTAGGAACTATATATAATTATAAATATATATATAGTACACTTTGACCGTTCGTATATATATCAAAAAAATAATAATATATAAAAAATAATATATATAATATTATATTCTGATATTATAAGTATTGGATTCTACTATTCTCAATATAGGTATATCAAATGTCAACATTGCCGTCCGAGTCTCTTGGAATTTCACCTAAGGATAAATATCTCATATTTAATATCATTACATTCCGTTTTCTTATGCATTTTGTTAAAAGTTTATTTATTTTACTCATTAATTTATTTGTAGTTTATATTAATTTATATATTCTTTCTTGTTTTTAGTTAAAAAAAGAATCTATATATTTTTAAAACTTTATTAAATTTTTGCTTAATTTGTTTAAAACATTTGTTTTCAACTAAAGCATTTTCTTTAATTTATTGTTCTAGTAACGTTAAAAAATATGCGTAGTTTATCATACCTACAACGCAGTAAAAATCAGTAAATCAAGGAGTTCAAATTCAGAAAATCAACTAATCATCCAGGCCACCCTCCTACCTCCTCCCTGTACTCATGTGATGATCTAGTTCAATACATTAATTGATTCATATTTTTCCATTTATTTTCTTATATAACTTGTTATAACATTGTGCAAATATATCACACTATCACAATTTTGAACTTATCACAGAACGCTTAGCTAATGTCCAACAATATTGGTCATACTTCCTGTCAGAAGTCTTACTATGTGTCTTTTATAATTGAATCTTATGTATAATTGATCTTTTGGATCTATTGATTTTGAACGTCATAATGTATTATTTTTCTTATTTATTAAAATTAGTGATTAAAGTGCTCCGATCATATTTTTTACATACCGTAATCAGTAAATCAGTAAATCAGTATAATAAAAAGTACCATCCAGGGGTCTTCACAACTTCCTACAATCATATAATCACCAGTTGTATGCTAAATTTCTATTGACATCTATATGACTAGACCATATTGGTATTCAAGTCTTCGTTCTCTTCTATAGTCACATATCTAGTAGGATCAGTTTTCATTTTGGGGATTATAAATAGACGTGAAAAAGTATAACGAAGTTTTTTATTGTTTAAAGCCAATATCGATGACAAAAATGCAAAACTACATAAATCGTTTGAATATAATATTTTTAACAGCATCACAAATAATAACTCTAGTGAGTTAAAAGAAAACTTATTTAAAAACAATAGTACATAGAAATAAATTACAAGTATTACACACATAAATAGCACTGATAGGGTTTGTACAGGAAAACATACAGGTCTTAGCATATTGAACTTTATTATATTTAAAGACTGTTACAATAATGTTACTAAACATAAAATCTTAATGCAGAGAGAGTCAAGGAAATAGACAACATTATTTTTATTTAAACATTAAAAGTATCTAAACGGCTATCCAGTGGACTATTTGCTCGAGGGTATTACATCAAAACTCAGGAGAGTCCAAGTTTGTATAGATCAAGAGTCCAGGAATCGCTATTCAATTTTCACCAGAACCGAGTCATTACATGCAAATATACCTAAAAATCTTCTTTCTTTATAAATGCTCTTACGAGGCTACTTTTGGTTTAGCGGCGGATAACTTCCCAATGAGTGTCGATTTGCCAGCATTTGGATAACCGATTAAGCCGGCATCAGCAATGCGCCGCAGTTCCAAATAAAACACACCAGATTCTCCTGGAGTGACAAGAGTGTGTTCTTCTGGTGCGCGATTTCTCCCATGCTTAATGCCATAATCTGCTTTCTTTCTGCATTTAAAAGACGTACACGATATTGCATTAAAATTCAGGCTCAGAAAATGACTCAAGTATGTGGAGATCGTTACGCCATATAAATTACTGTTTTTCAGAGAGCAATATTAGAGTTACTGAAACTTTGAAACACCTGTTACGGTTTATTGGCTGCAGGATACAGTATTGGCGCAAATTATCCGTAGAGGGACGCGCAATTGAGAATGTGACTCTTCGTAATCATCTCATAATCACACGACAGTATTGGTTTATGACCATTCCACACTCTATATGCAACAACTGAATACCTCTAAGTCCGACTAGGGTAAATTTAACAGGCGGACTTTCCGTAAGTTTCCAAGAATAGGCGTGCGTGTTCTACAATTCTATATTACCTCCAGAGGTAAGTACATGATGATGTTAGGTGATACTAATACTCGATAATCCTTGGGTAAAGTTAAAATCTTTAGTCTCAATTCTCTTGATTGGAATTTGCTGTATCAGTCAAAAGAGATTTCTCTACTTTCCAATATGTTTTAAAGGGAGATAATTTCACTTCACGTATATAAAGAAAAAGCATCCAGTAATTTAAAGATAGGTTTTTGGTGCGGTAGTTGTGGCTGTGGCGTTGCTTTGAACATTAAGAGCGAACTGTGGAGTAGATCTAGTTAACCTGATCAGGCAACCACTGATGGTAGCAAATAAGTCTTTCCTGAGAGAATATATCACCGTTCTACACGTCCATAATATTCATACGTGTTATTTTTAAGATTAGCGTGTTGTTCCTGTGTTTCTTACATCTTTTTAAATTGTAAATCCCACATTGACTTGTAAAATGGAGACTCTTCTCATCTTGGAGAATAATTTTAGGCAAAGTCTCAATATAACTTCGATAATGGTAATTTGCAGTTACTTGCAGCTAATGCTCCTAGAGATGTTTCATTTAAAAACCCAAGTGAGATGTGAACCCAATGTATAAAACGCATTGGTAAATTTGCTCGTACACGTGTGGATACTCTGTGGTCGGTTTCCTGTGAGATTTGAAAACCAACGTCTCGATTACACTAATTAGTCTTCAGATACTAAAAACACATTCGAAGGATCAAGATATTGGTCAGAAGAGTGCCTGGGATATTGAATTCGAGAGGTTACAATCTGTATTTGTTGGTGGCTGAACAGGGTTAATCTGAATAAAATTGGATTCACTCCACTGGTTTGGTGTAGGAGGATTACACCGAGAAGAGATCCAATTCACTCTTACAACAGTCTGGCTGGGGATGGAGGAAATGCGTCTTGCTGGTACAATCGTCTGACGTATAATGAGGAGAGATATACGAAATAGTTACAGGGTTGTCAATTATTTATGATAACAGCTTAGCCCCTATCACTAATATTGAGAGGGCGAACACGTCAAATGCATTTTTTCTTTAGGGTCCTTCCCTATTCCTCTTTACAGTTTTTTACACGTTGACCTACACCTTGACCAGTCATCTTACGGTACGACTTTTTCGTTAATAACAAATAATTTCTAACACTTTACTCAATATCTGACATACAATTCGGCTAGTCGACGTTTTTACAAGCCGCTCGAGGGTCAACACCCCCAATAATCTACATGGATAGTATCTATAACCAGTCCTCGAGCTTAGCTTTTTTGTATAGAGCAGAGCATTGAGTATTTATTTACCTCCTGATAAACAAATGGATAGCACGATCTGAACAACGAATGCCAGAGAAATCAACCTAAACCGTAGTCCCCACTGCTCTTGAACCGTATGGTTACCCCATGAAGACTATTTCTCTTTCATTATTATTATAATTATTTTTATTATTATTATTATTATTTTCGGAGGTTATTCATAAGTGTACATTACACACTGCTGTCCCAATTGTGTATGGGTTCAGATTAGAGGATTGCCTCACATCTACTTATAATAAATAACGAATCAGAAACTCAGTTGGGTCTTGTAACTCCAACGATTTAAGTAATGAACCATTAGTGAAACGACTTTAGTAAACCGTCTATTACTCCTTAGTAAGGACACATGAACTACTCTACAAAATGAGGCTTTAGTTAAATTCCCTACTACTGATGGTCTATAATATCTGTATTAACATAGGCCATACCCAGGATCTTGAAACATCTTAAAAGGCATGATACAAAATGTAATGAATCTCTCGGTTTGTCATTATTTGAGACATACCTCCTGTACCACTCATCGTTTAGTATATAAGTATTAGATCCATTTATAGAAGATGGGGTTTGATATCGTATTTCTCGGAATATTGGAGTCTGCATTGAGTAATTACATTTACTGAAACCATGCTGAAAATTGAATATGCAAAATAAATACTATAATATCTTATCAGGTTCACATGAGTTTGAGATTTTCGGTATTAACCGTTTATCTATATCGTTAAACGTTTTAATTAACACACGAAACACATAAAATCGTTATTGACACCACCTGGTTATGTTTTTCAAATTTTTTTGTTAGGGCCATGAACACATCAGTATCGATTTGTAAAGACCTACTCGACTTAATGAAGATCATTTTTCAATTAGAAATGTTATGTTTTTTCAATCTACTGTTTCGATAATTGTCCCTATTCGTAGTCGTTTATTTTAATACAATTTTTTAAATATTCAACGCTTCCTAAATATTATAAATTGCCTGTGAGAGGGGACTCTGATATATTGCTCTTATTTGAGCGTCGAGGACTAGTTCTATTTCGCATAAACACATCAGCTTCATACATCTTTCTGTTACTAGTTCTCTATAATGGGATGTTATATCAATAATTGTGGTTGTATAGTGCTGATCATTTTATTTCCGGATGTAGATCCATTCGAAGCCGATGAAGGCAGCGTTAAATAGAAATTGTCTTCACTCTCCATGTTCACAAAGTAAACTGATCAATGTTTCTTAATTTCACTAGGATTTATATAACTATTAAACTTCACTGAGTATCCTATGTCCATTTGACAAGATACTGTTTTATTTTTTCCTTCCTTTAGATCTATATTTTTTTCTATTTTATAACTCGTGACTCTCTAGGATATCAACCGTATTTTCTGTACTATATATCTTGTTTTATAGAACCCTCCTTTTATATTGTTCACCACTAAAGCCTCAAGATATATAATTTTAACCTATAGCGCAATAAATTTACTATGTATAGTTCCTCTAGCTTTAAAAATCTATACTATACGACCATTCTTCATGTTTGCAGTACCCTTTTCTGAAACTTTTCATCAACCTTAAAGAAACTCTCACTATAAGGTCACCCTACTTATTAATCCACGTTGTGATATCCTTGATATTTTTCGCTGACAGGAAGCATAGGAACTGAAGGGTTTATGAGTCTTTAACCGATCTCTAGGGGGGGTCTTCTTAGATATGTGTACTATGCTTAAGACTCTTCTTACTATAATAGAATAATGCCGCAAGTCTTTTGCAGTATATCTAATATATTTAAATGTATTCACATTTTCGTGAAATATCAGCATTTTTCTTTTATAGTCTTTGCACTCTTTCCACTATTGCAGCTTTATTAACTGAAAATGTGTTATAATACCCTATATTATACTCTGTAACTATTTCTTGAAACTCTTTACCTAAAAATTCTGTACTTATCTGTCCACATCATTTGAGGATATCTTGCTGCCATCTCATTTATAATTTTCTCTGGACTGCGCAGCAGCTCCAGTCTTGTATTTTTCTTACTCTATAAAACTTTAATCCAGTAAGTATCGTGGAATATATCATCCTACCACAATAAAGAATATACTGATACCCTTGATTGTAAACTTTATATTTTATTATTTCAGTCAAATCAAGTTGCCATACATTATCTAAATGCTGAGCTATAGTCTTTCGTGTTGGAAATTTTTTTCTTATAGGTTTATGAAGGGTAAAAGCATCCTCACCTTGTAAATATTTTTTTCCTACTCTTTTGTTGGTGACATGTGGAAACCTTGAAGCGAACCTTGAAAAGCCTCCACATAACTGTAAGGCTGTTTCACATCAATGTAATATTTATCGACCGCTTCTTAGCTTCCATAACTCAACAATACGTTAAAAAATAAAATTATATTTCCACATGTTATGCTCGAAAGAACATTATTAGCAATTTATCAATGATATTAATTTATTTTAATTACAAAAATAATATTAAACATATTTTAAATTATAAACTAAAAATGTTCGTACTATTAAAATTTCAGAAAGATAAGGAAAACATTTCGAACGATTATTTAAATTACAAATACACAAATCACATAAACAATTACCATAAAGTCATTTAGGTAACTAATCCATTTTGAAGCAATGTATGGTTTTTTTCTTTATTCAACCCTACACTTGAAAGTAATGTACTTCTACTTATCATCTTTAATATGTCCGATGCAAAAGAAAGTACCAGAGGGACTCGTGTCAGGTCTAGGAGACATTGGAATATTATCCAATCCGTTAATCTTTGTTTATTCTGGATTAAAGTCAATCGAAATAATTAATAGTACTTTGTATTGTTTGATTCTGTTCCATCCTGCCACAGGAACCTTTTCTTCCAATCACGCGAGAGATTAGATATCAAGTCAACAATATTTGATCCTGCTATTGTTTCTCCGTCAATAATGATTTGACGAATTCATTCCAGGTAAGCTGATCTTTTTTAAAAAATTTATATAGAGCTAAACCGTTTTCTTATTTCTCAATGTAAGCCTTATCCCTGAGTATAATGTTTAAACTTATCTTCTCTTTTGCACTCTCAAATCTTTGTATCTGGTTTCTAAAGAGCTTGAATCTTCCTTAGGTGAATTTACATAAAACTTTTAGATCTACTAATTTTTGTATAGCAATTTTTGTAAGGATTCTTTTTTCATTATGTAACATCAGAGGTTTAATATATGATGAGTTCTTCTCGTATTATTTATCTGCTCAAACTTGTCGGATCACTCATAAACAAAGTCGCAATGGATAGACATGTTGAAAATCGCAATGTGTTTGATAAGAGGGTAATTCAAGGCGTGAAGAAGCTGGAGTGCGCTGTATTGCAATGTTGTTGATGTTGTTGTTGCTGTTGTTGTTGTTGTTGTTGTTTGTTGTGTGTTGTTGTGTTGTGTTGTTGGTTGTTGTTGTTGTTGTTGTTTGTTGTTGTTTCGGTGTTGATAGTTGTTAGTTGTTAGTTGTTGTTGTTGTTGTGTTGGCTGCGCTGTTGCAGAGGTGGGTTCCTGATTATATTTTTCAGCTTTCTCATCATCGTTGTAAGTGATAAAGACCACTACTTCTTCATTATTGGGCAACCACTTGGTTATTCAAGGGGCTATCTTGTTAAGGCTTTTTCGATTGTAATAGTTTTCCTTTTTATTTTTAAGTTTTCTACGTTTACAACCAGCAGTTTTTATGAATGCTTCTAGACGACTCAACTTTACCTCCATTCTGAGGTCTGTTTTATAAATAGAACATTTCTTATTATAAGATTAAGTATCCACTAACTTTCAGTATACATCGAAACATAAATTTTTCAATCTTCCACAGATAGTTTACACTCGATTTTTCCAGATATGGTTTCAGGCTTTGATGTAACCCAACCTATTCTCTCATCAAGAGCGCGCTCATCCACTTGCCACTAAGTCTCATTATTCACGGATACTGTACCCAGTTCACCTCTGTAGGCTGGATATTTGTCTCAGCAACACTCTTTGACGTGTTCTTAGGATAAAGCTCACAGAGTATTTAGGCAGGTATATGATGTAACTTCTTTAAATACTTTTAGGAACTTCTTCTATCGCTTGACTAAGGGAGAGACATTTGTTGTGGCCACAACATTGCCTGACAATATCCCCTTCTTTGCCCAAACAAGATTAAATACTGTGTTATTTAAAGATATCTCTCATATACTTATTTTGATGACAGATATTCTGCCGTTAAAAAATACTGTGATGTTTAAATGATTAGAGTAAACGATAATGAAAGTTCTGCTATATCCTCATTCAATTTATGCACCAAATCGTCAAGGATTATAATTTATGAACCTGGCTAAATCTCACTACAGAAGTATCTTTTTACTCATATATAGCCTGCATCAGGAAATTGAATTACATCTTTTTATTAATCTAAGCTGGATTTTATTGGTAAACACTGTAGCACCAATGATTTTAACAGGCTTTTGCTCGGAAAATCTTCAACCTTTTGTTGTAACGATGTTATCATAAAAAGAACGAGTTTTCCCTCGGCAATGCGCGCTGTAGACCAGACACAAGACATGTATCTTGGAGGCATGGAACAATAAATTTACTAAAGTCCATTCTAGGATGACACTCCAAACACTAATGAAGCAAGAAAAGATCTGGCACTTCTGTTATAAATGCTTTAAATAAAAACTTGTTTTCTTTCCCGCTTTTTATCCAAGAACTTATTTATTATACTAAAGAGAAAGAGCTTTAATCACTTGATCAATAAATCAACTAGATCAAATAGACTAAAAGAGAGAAGAGGTAGGGAGAGGTGGACTCGGATGGTACTTTGTAAGTTTACCTTAAGATTTACTGCTTTAGGGGTTGTAAAAAAAAAACATATTTTAATAAAAAAATATGACTTTGAATCAATAGATCAATAGATCATTGATCAATAGAACACGATTGGGTAGATAGAGGGGTGGCTGGGAGGGTAGATTGATCTAGACTGATTACTGCATATAGGGTATGTATAGTACTATAATTTTGGTTATATAAAAAATTTGTACTTGAATTAATAGATCACATAGATATAGATCAAAGATCATCGGAGGTGTTATTGTAGGGTTACAGGGTGGCTGCGAATTGGTTACTTTTGATTACTGAGATTTACTGCTTTACTACACTTTAGGGTATGGTAAAAAAATATGACTTGAAATCAATAGATCAATAGTATATCAATAGATCACGGATGGGTAGGGGGGTCCGGAGGGTAGTTTGATTTACTGAATTTTACTGCTTTTAGGGTATGTAAAAACATAACAATCTCTAATAAAGAATTGGAGCTTGAATCACAAAAGATCAATAGAATCAAGTAGAGATCATATTAGATCATAGAAAGGGTGTGGAAATGGGTGCTGGATGGTAGTTTTGAGTTACTTGCATTTAGCTGATTTACTGCTTAGGGTATGTAAAACGCAAATTTTTTTACGTTATAAAAACATAAAATGAAAGAAATTTTTAGTTAAAACAAAATGTTTAAACAAATTAAGCAACATTAAATAAAGGTTTTAAAATGAAGGGGAGTTCTTTTTAAATAAAAATAAAAATAAACAATAAACTAAAATAAATAAGTAAATAACATTAACTTTTATACAAAATACATAAGAAAACGGAATGTATATATAAATATGAATGACCTTAGGAAATTCCAAGACATGGTGGCATATCTGATTCTCTGAATATATGAGTAATATATATAATATACTATCGGTACTATAATTATATATTATATAATATCTATAATAAAATATATATATAAAAAGATATAAAGAAAGTAAATAGTTTAGAACATAGTTAGTATAGGTATTGTTAGTTTACTTAGTTGTTGGTTTATGTAATGTGTTAGTTGGGTTATTGTCTATTGTTAGTTTGTTAGTTGTAGTTAGTTTTGTTAGTTAGTTATGTTAGTTAGTTAGTTAGTTAGTTAGTTATAGTTAATTAGAAAGTTAGTTAGTTACTTTAGTTAGTTAGTTTGTTAGTTTGATTTATTCGTTAGTTCAGTTAAGTTAGTTAGTTAGTTAGTTAGTTAGTTAGTTAGTTAGTTAGTTAGTAAGTTAGTTAGTTAGTTAGTTAGTTAGTTAGTTAGTTAGTTAGTTAGTTAGTTAGTTAGTTAGTTAGTTAGTTAGTAAGTTAGTTAGTTAGATAATTTCATCTAACAATGTGAGTTTAGTTAGTTAGTTAGTTAGTTAGTTAGTTAGATTAGTTAGTTAGTTAGTTAGTTAGTTAGTTAAGTTTAGATTTAGTGGTTAGTTAATTGAATAGTTGTTAGTTATTAAGCGTTAATTAGTTAGAGAGTATTAATAATATATAATAAATTAAATTTTAAATATATTTTATTATAATATATTATCATAAACTGTAATTAGAAATATATATAATATGTTGGTAAATAATCTATATACTATAATATATAATATATATATTATATATAATATATATTATGTATGTGTATGGTAGTATGTATGTGTATGCGTTTCTTTCCCCTTCATGTAACATTTGTTGAACTGTATTCTTGTAAAGTGCAAGAACAATCAGCTCACCTATGATGTTCATCAATAAGGGTAATTGACCCAAATTCCTACTTTGTTTTATCTACTATGTATAGTCAAGCTCGTTATAATTTCCAAGATGTACATCTAAAACTCTTAAATTATTTTTAAAAAGAAAGAGTTGTAACAAAGTTTGTTCTTTGGCCATAGCTTACCCTAATATTCCCCTCCTGTATAAAAGATCATTAATCTTTTTAGACTTAAAGGTAATTAAAATCCTTTGCCTCTTCCCTACACCATTTTTTATGTTATCTTAATACTACGTTGCCCAATTAGCAGTTGATCCTTACTCCCTGTCTCAGACTCTAATGATAATTAGATTTTTCTTTTGTCCTTTCTTACACCCCTTCTCTTCCGGTAAGAAGTTAACAAGATCACACCACGCTTGTCTATACTTCTACCACACACATTTTTAACAATAGAACCTTGCCCACCCAGCCGCCGCAGCCCGGGCACCACACCACACACCACGACCACCAGGCACCCTCCCTCCACGAGCAATTCTTCATACCTCTAATCACCACATGTGCACTCAACCATCTTCTTTTGAATCAGCACCACCACTCCACCCCCTCTCTCACGCCCACCGCCACCCCTCTCCGCACCGCTACTTTTCTCCTCTCTCACGCTCACCGCCGCACCCCCCCGCTCACCCTTCCCTTAAAGTCGCGAGTCCCCCCCCACCCACTCACTCCCGCCGGCGAGACTGCGTCACGGAGAATAAAATTTACGATACGTATATATTTGGCCGCTTGCAGGTTTGACATAAATTTTCAGGACGTACTGCGCATGGGTCTACCAAAAGAGTAACACGAACAATGATTCGCCACACACAAATTAATTACCAACCTAGACAGTACCCCACCACCTCCGATCTATGTATAGTACTCCCACAGCTAACACTCCGCCCTCCCTCCCACCCTCACCTCTCGCCTCTCTCACCTCCTCCTCTCCTGTCCACCCTCCCCTCCACCCGCCTCCACCTACACGTCACTTAGCTTTACTTCACCCCCCAACCATCCACTGTCCCTCTCGCACACCTCTAAAAGTAATACTATAATGATCTTGTTCCTCTACAGTAGTAAAATATAAGATATTAAGGGTTTATCTATTAATTATATATTTTATCAGAGACCATGCTATACTACCCTATAATTTGAATCCGTATATAACTAAAATAACGGTAATAATTTATATTTATGTATCATAATGCTTATGGATTACTCTTATACAAATAGGTATAATCTTGTCAGTTAAGTACATTCTATATTAAATAATTTATAAAATAAAAACTGCATTTATCAATATTTCGTTAATATATAATATATACTATTCTATCATATATATTATTTAATATCTATATATACTATATATACCTTATATATAATATATATATATATATATATATTAGATATAATTTATATTCCCATAGAGCTATACTATATTTAGTAGAAAGTTACATCAGAGTCTCGAATTAACATATTATATATAATAACGTTAAATGCTTAATATTATAATATATTTACTAATATTTCTATATTTTCTTCAATATATTTATTTATAACTATATCAACTTTAGTAGTTGGTAACTAGTGTTTTTTCATGGCTGAATACGGTGGTCCAGGATGTAGTTGTTTCGGTGTTGTCTCGATCGTGTGGTTTACCGACTCAGTTGTGAGTATGGTGTTTGAAAATAGAATTCTGTTGAGATATGGTTAACTTCCCCCTTGCACTTGATATTTTATTTCAACATGTATATACTATAATATATCGAGTAACTTATATATTTGGTCTCATTTATCAAAATAAATAAAAATAAACTATTATTTAATTAACATAGTAACATAATTCAGAGTTGTTTTATTTTTTTTATTTTTTTTTCTTTATTTTCTTCCCATTAAAGACGATTACAAAAACTTTTTCTTTTACCTTTCTGAGTACTATATTTACTGTGAGAAGAAGATTACCTAAATATATTATATAATATATGATTATATGTTTATCATATACATACTATCACCTCTATTAATATATGAAATAATAAAGATGATCCATATACATGTTAACTTATTTGCTTCCTCTTTTTTTCTTACTTTCGATGGTTCCAGAAATGCTGGAATTCCAGGATTTAAATTAGTA
>JABUQX010036917.1:42500-48137 GCA_015478945.1 Trachelipus rathkii | reverse complement strand
CCTCCATTCTCCATTCCAACACCGTGTATGGTCACAACCTCTTCCGCTGGCAATCATTTTTACATGCCAATCATAGTTCAGGTTATCACCACACACTCCAGCGCCGATATTACTCAAAGCTTCCCTCTTACTTGCTTCACTCTTAACTCTATCTCTCAGCGTCACACCCCTAATAATTCACAACACTTTTTAACTACCATCGCATCTGACCTTGTTCGTTTCGCAATGCTCCATCGCCCAACATTTCGCCATATAGCAAGTTTGGTTTTCCAATATTGGTTTTGTATATCATTGTTACCTCTAACCTCCGTAGGTATTTCCATTTTTTTCAGTAATTAGTATAAACTTTTTCTCAAGTGCCTGGCAGAACTTTCCACTCTTCCCTTCCCCAGTTCATCATCCATCTCCATTTGTTTGTTTGAAATGGACGCATAAGTATTTTACTTTTTCACTTGTTTAAGCTAAGTTCTCTTTTTATATTTTACACTATCTCTTCCACTCTCTCTGGGGGCTATTCATTCATGGCCCACTGCTTTCCTTCTCTATTTTTTCTCACCACCGTCTGCGCCTCAGCAGTGAGACCACCTATTAATAACCACTTGTTAGTCCTCCCCCCTCCTATGATGTGGTCACAAATCGCGTCGTCCCCCGCACATCATGTATGTGCTTGGTATTCCATTGTAACAGGATCCTTCTTAAGCAGCTTTCACGTTTCAAACGCACGGGGTAAAGGTGACAGAACAATTGGCCCTGTCACTCTCATTCCTCACATCAAATCATTCTCCTCACTCCTCCATACCCTGGTCAATTGCCTTGTTTTTTTTCCTACATGTTTCTTAATCGCATCTAATTAATTTCGATGTTTTGTCATATTCTCGGATCTTCTTTAGTACTTGTCTATAGCTTCCAACCAATTTCTATTCCATTCGAAAGATGTTCCCTCTTGGAGGAAGCGAAAAGGTGGGAGAGAGATGGAAGGAGTATTTCGAGGTTGCTGTAATGTTGAAGAGGGAGAGAGGGCGATGGACACAGAGTTGGGAAGCGCTTCCTCGGAGTGTGACAGAATCAAGACGAAATGGGAATTAATTGAAATGATAGAGGTAAGAGATGCACTTGAGAAGTTCAATAAATGAAAAGTTTTGAATGATGGACGGTTTGAGTACCGAATATTTAAGTATGTAAGACTGGAGAAAGGAAATAACCAGATGGTTTTTAAAAATTCTCAACAAGGCTGAAAATGAGGAGTGAAATGCCAGAAGACTGCATGAAAGCCAATTATCACTGTAGCAAAATTAAAAGAAATTTTGCCTTTGCTTGAAAACATTATATTCTAAATTGCCTTCTGGTGTAGAAAGAAAGAAAAATAATATTTCCTTCAAACTTTGCCTTTGTTAATTTGACATTGCTGTTTTCAAACTGATCTATTGCATTTCAGAGAAATTAAATTTTTTTAAAAACACGTTCATTTTATTTATTGAAACCTATCATCATTATATGACGAAATAAATAACAGAGAAAGTAAAATTCAGTATCAATTTAGGTTAGTTGATTAGGTCATCAGTCTTCTAGTAGCTGTTCAGGTGGAGTACGTTGTCCTTGATAGGTGCATTCAGCACAGATTGCAAATATCAGGCAGACGCATTTTGATGTTGAATTTATGACAGAAAAAGAGCAAGCGAGTACCTTGTGGAACACATCTCTAAAGTGTGCGAGGGCCGATTAAGACATTTTTTTTGCATTGCCTGTTGGGACCGAGGACAAATCTATGGCATCTTATTTCACTTGCGAACTTTGCATAAAAAACCCCAGGTAAGTATATATATATATATATATATATATATAATATATATATATTATATATAATATTATTATATAATAATATATATATATATATAATATATAGATATATATATAAAATTATTATATATATATATAATATATATATATTTAAATATATATATATATAAAATAGATATATATATAAAATATATATATATACTATATGATATATATATATAATATAATATATATATATAATTATAGTATAATATATATATATATATATATATACTAATTATATATATATATATTATATATATATATACTATATTATATATATTTATATATATAATATAGTTTTGCTTTTCTGAACTTGGAAACGCTATGGAATCTTTGGAGTTGAAAGTTTTGAATTTACAATATATTAATATAATATATATATATATAAATATATAATATATATATATATATAATATAATATATATAATATATATATATATATATATAATATATTATATATATATTATAATATATAATATATTATATAATATATATATATATATATATATATATATAATATAGATATATATATATATATTACTTATATATATATATATATATATATATATATAAATATATATATATATTATATATATATATATATATATAATATATATATATATATATATATATATATATATATATATTATATATATAATATATATATATATATTATTATATATATATAGTTTTGCTTGTTCTGAATTTGATAGCTATAGAAAATTTAAGTGAAGGTTTGAATTTATGCAATATATTTTTAATAACAATGAGGAAATAAATTTAATTTGTGTATTTTTCTTCCCAAGTTGGTACAGGAGGGAAAATAGATCAATGAAATTCGCAATCCAACGAATTTGGAGAGACCCAACTGACCACTTCATCAATTGCTTCTTCTGTTTGGTGGACCCATCCAAGCGTCGAGCGGCAAAATGCGCCTGCTATCATATATCCAGACCTTCCGTCATATTATTTGCCCAAGTGCTACACTCTCCTGAGCTCCCTGTACACATTCCTCCAAAGGGAAGACAGCCAATTTCAGAAGAAAGTAGCAAATCAGAATGAAGTCGTTGTTCCTGAATATAGTGTAGCTGATGGAGAGAAACCCATATTTCCGCAACCAGAAGGCATCAAAGACTTGATCATAGATCTGATTTCACAAAGTCCAACGCCAAGCTTTTGACGGACGAGATTCATGCAGCTGAATTTGTTACATTAAAAGTGTGAAAAGCGCCAAAGTCAGAGAAAACGTCACCACTCTTTTTCAACATTTTTCACCAGTCAAGATGCATTGATTTTGCCACAATGTAACAGGTTTGTTTGAGAATTTGAGAATTGCCTGTAACCCCTACGAGTGGCGCCTTCTTCATGATAGTTCATCGAAGAAGTCCCAACAGCTGCGCACGTCATAAACGAGAATATTATGTTCATTTCTTCCCTCGGCTCACTCAGAGTGGAAGCTCAAAGAGGAATACAGCAGCGTGAAGCTATTGCTAAGTGCTTTGAAATGTGAAGGAAGAACAATTTGATAGGTCTCCAAGGCGGCTTTACCAGGTTTCCACGTACCTTGTTCGGGGAAAGCAGGGACTCTGTAGCAATACTACAAAAAGGTTTGGATTGGCCAGACGGACTGAGTTCAGTGCAGGAGCGAACAATGTTAAATGGGAGCTCTGGTTGGACCCCCCAGGAAATATTTTCCCTCCACTACATATAAAATAAACCTCAATGTAAACAGTTAGTCACAGTCTAGAATAAAAAAAGTCTTCAGCCTTCGATCTACCTGAAAGGGCTTCGTCCCTAAAGTTGTCTGGGAAAAGGTCCAAGCCGGTTTCTTCTTGCCCACAAATTAAAAAAGATCAAATTAGTGGCAAGGAATTCCCGAAGAGTTGACGAGGACAAAAAAAACACAGCTTAGAAACAGCTTTGTTGCAGTGGCTGCAAGAGTCCGGAAACGGAATCCTCCCCAAAATTTTGGAATCAGCACTTCATGCAAGGACAGATGAGGACTCTTATATAAAATTGGAGAACTTCTCATAAGAAAAAATTCACATAACTTGAACCGAACTCCGCAGTTTCTTTGAGGCCACCTTTAGGCAACCGTTTCGAGAGTGAGTTTCCAAGATAGATTAATTAAGTATTGTTTACATCAAACCAAGAATGTTCTATGTTTTTTCCAATAGTTGAGACGGGAGAAACGGTGAAGAGAATAGGAAAGTTGGAGGTGTTTTTGGGGGATTTTGGGAGGTTAAATTATGGAAAAAGTTGAGTTTTAAAGGGTTGATTTTCACAAGATTGCGGTTACCCCACGGAATTCATCCAGATCTTTTTAAGAATAGATTAGAAAGCTGAAGTTTAAGAAACAACTCTTGATGCAAAATAGGGTAAGTTTTATAGAGTGGATGAATGGAGGTTGAGTCATCGCATAATTATGATAAAAGTTATAAAAACAACTGAGAAGGATCGCTTAAAAAAACAAACAATAAGTTTCAAGATTTAATAAGAATCTTGCGGAAACAGGCAAAATAACAGGGGAAAGAAGAAGAGGTCGGTAGATCAAACTAGAGCCTATATGAACTATCTGAGAGAAAACTAGAGAAAGTATTGCAAAGAGAGAAGGAGGTCCCAAGGAAGGATATAGAGCAATTGAACGCATTGCCAATACTCTGTAAAGGTTTGTATATTTGTTAAGCGCCATCATAAAAATGACTTCATATATTCCCTAAGGGCAGAAGGCCATTATCAGAGAGATAGGAAATAAATGTCACGTTAACCTCGAACGACAAAAATCATGCTTGGTGATCTGAAGTTAGGAAGAGATTCCAGATAATCCAGGAAATGAGAGTTGTAGGAGTTTCAAAAAAAAATTTTGGACAAAATACAATGAGTGCTGCAATACAGTAGTCAGAAAGATCAGAGCAGCTACCTTTTTTCTGGATCGGTTGAACATATATGCCTTCAAACTAATATATTTCCTCAGTGCTGGAAGCACTCATATGTTCAACCGATCCCCGAAGAAAAGTAGCCGTCTGATCATTCTTACAATTGTATTGCAGCTCTCTATTTGTATTCTATCCAAAATCATTGAAACTCTGCCTTCAACTCCCATTTCCTGAATCATCTATAACCTCATCCCTACTTTCAATTAATTCATGAGAGTATAGCCTGAGGAGGGTGTAGGCGCCAGTTCAGGAAGCCAATCCCTGGAAACAAGAGGAGGAATGCCTTCCGCGGCAGCTATCCTTCCTAAAGTTCACATATTTCAAGGATATCATGCACCCGATCATGTCTAATCACTAGCAGACATGGAAACCTGAGAGGAGAAGGAGTTGGATTTTACTTACAGTTGTTCAGGTGGAATTAGATAAAGAAGAAGGTCTGAAGGGATTAGTCATTTCAGACGGCGTTTAGCTACGGATCTATCAGAGCGAATAAGAGGAGGAAAGGCAGATTTGCGAAGTTATTAAATACTGTTTTTTGAACAATTGGGTATAAAATTTTTATCAGTTAGTGAGATCAAAAGATGTCAGCGCACTCCTTTTCTTTGAAAGCCGCGCTAGTCGCCGAATAATATCTTTGCAACGATTCTGAATTGAACAAAATAAGTCTGAGTAAATAAAAAAAATAAAAATAGAGGGAGTAGAATTTTTTCACTTCCGATGGGTATATCTTATCCTGAAGAGCACAAGAAACAGGTGCCATCGAAACCACTAATTATCAGGAGAAAAAGATTTATTGGAATATAGAATGAACCTGCTCATTCCCTCTGAGAATACTGTCTCTACTTTTCAGCTTTCACCAATA
>JABUQX010036917.1:17500-20000 GCA_015478945.1 Trachelipus rathkii | reverse complement strand
TTTTTTGTGTAGACTTTCAAAGAGAAGGATAAGGAAAAAATTTCAATTACGTATCAAAAAAGAAAAGTTTTTTTTTTCAGGACATGGTTAATTCTAATGAAAATATTTTTTAAAAGAGTTGCATTAGAAAATAGAACAGTAATAAGAAGTAATTAAAAATATGTTAGTGCTAAGCTCTTCTCTACTTCTTTTAATCCAGGTTAAAAATAGAGAGAAAAGGAAACATCAATTCGAAATTTTCTATCAAGATTTGTTTCTTTTTATTTCGATATTTTAAGCTCCAAAATCAAAATTTAGTGACATAATATAACGTTTGAGTGGCCAGAAAATATTTACCAAACTTATTATAAGATGATATTGTCTCAATCGTCTTATTTTCTCATATGCGCGCGGCAATTTCAAATATCAAATATTCTTCTCACCTGCCAGAGACTTTGATACGATTGGGAGTCCCTATATGTATACAGTTTCAGTTTCCTAAAGTAAGATATTTGTACGCAGCAACACTCTGTACGTGTTCTTAGGATAAAGCTCACAGACTAAATAACCGTGAGGTATAGAGGTGATTTCTTTATATACTTTTAAAAGTTCTTTCCGTTGAGTTGAGAAAATTTGTGTAGCCACAACATTGACTTGGCTCATATCTCTTCTTTGCCCGAACAAGATTAAATATTGTGTATTTAACGACACATCTCTCATATACTTATTCTGATTGAAGATATTCTGAATTATAAAAAATACACTAACATTTAAATGGTAAGAGTAAATGGTGAAAGTTTAAGCTATATCCTCATTCAACTTATGCATCAAATCGTCAAGAATTATAATTTTATGTCCTGGTAAACATTGAAGAGATTTTATATCATATAAACCCTCATGAAATTGAATTACATATTTATAATCATTAAACTTTTCTTGGTAAACACTGTAACACCATATTATTTTAACAGGTTTTTGTTCAAAAACCTCATCCTCTTTTAAAATATTTAATAATAAATAAGTTTTACCACATCCCGTAGGACCAGAGACAAGACATGTAGCAGGACTGCGGAACATAAATTTACCAACATTCATCCTATGCTGATACCTGAACACGATTAAATAAGAAAATGTCGATATATATGTATATATGTATTGTGTCATAAAATTGGAAACAGATTCTTGTAATGAACTCGGCTCTGTGAAACTGGAAACAGATTCTGGACTTATCTTCAACACTTCTCCTCGGAATGTTACGAACAATGGACACTGGATAGCCGTGTATAAGAATAAAAATAATTTTGTGTATATACTTGACTCTGAATTTAGATTTTATGTTTAGTAATCATTATGTTAATTCTTTCTTAAAATATAATAATGTTCAATATGTTAAGACCTTATGTTTTCCTGTACAACCTATCAGTACTAATATATGTGGTGTATACTGTATTTATTTCATTATATGTTTTTAAATAATGGTTCTTTTAATAAACTTATAAATATATTTGATGTTAAAAATTTATATGTCAATGATTAGGTAGCTTGCACTCATGTAATAAAAGCTTTAAAATAAAAAACGTTTTTTTCCACACTTTACGATAATATATTATTAAAAGAACTAATTTTTGTTATGTTGATACAAAAAGATACCAAAAATATGGCTTGAATCAATAGATCAATATATCAATAGATCACGGATGGGTAGGAGGGGTTGGGTGGGTAATTTGATTAACTGATTTACTGCTTTAGGGTCAGTAAACCTTTACATTTTACTATGATATTTTATTCAAAGAACTAATTTTTATGTTATGTTTATACAAAATGATACCAAAAATATGACTTGAATCAATAGATCAATAGATCAGTAGATCACGGATGGGTAGAAAGGGTGAGGTGGGTGGTTTGATTAACTAATTTACTGCTTTAGGGTCAGTAAACTTTTACATTTTAATATGATAATTTATTCAAAGAACTTATTTTTATTTTATGTTTATTCAAAAAGATACCAAGAATATAACTTGAATCAATAGATCAATAGATCAATAGATCATGGTTTGGTGGGATTGGTGGTGTGGGTGGTTTAATTAACTGATTACTGTTTTAGGGTCAATAATATCGGTACAAATATGACTTGAATCAATAGATCAATTGATCACGGATGGGTAGGAGGGGTGAGTGGGTTGCTTGATTTACTGATTTACTGCTTTGGGTCATTAAACGTACACTTTTTTAAGATAAACTAATTATTTTAAAAAAATTAAATAAGAAAATGAACCAGATTTTAAAAAATATAAAAATTTGAAAGCTTTAAAAATAATGCCGTAATGGATCATTTGCTCCGGCACATGAGACTTCT
Organism: Trachelipus rathkii; assembly: GCA_015478945.1. Lineage (NCBI taxonomy): Eukaryota > Metazoa > Arthropoda > Malacostraca > Isopoda > Trachelipodidae > Trachelipus > Trachelipus rathkii. Next base: position 17,665 of record JABUQX010036917.1, on the reverse strand, counting down.
TCTTATGATACATACATTCCTTCCTTCATTTATTACAGGACATATCTCAGGGTGATTACATTAATATCTTGAAACCCTCATATTTGAGATCTACGATCTTATAAACATATATAAGTACACCAATATTGTCTCATTAAACAAATATTTACCAACTCGGCACCGCAC
>JABUQX010036917.1:5000-12500 GCA_015478945.1 Trachelipus rathkii | reverse complement strand
TGTTATTCCTATTCCCAAACCTGTGAAAGATCAGAAGTTAGCGGAAAATCAAAGACCAATTTTGATGACCTGTCATACTTGCAAATTAATGAAGAAAATGGTTTCAGGCCTTCTTCTCCTTGTTCTGTAGAGTCGAAAAGATTTTTCAAACTTGCAGTTTGGTTTCCGCAGAAATCTTTCAACCCCGGATACCTTGATAAAACTAGACCATAACATTCGGGAAATTTTCCTAACTGGTAGGATGGTTCCTGGTGTCTTTTAACCTTGAAAAAGCTTATGACAGAACGTAGAGAACTAGGGTTCACCTTAAACTCAACTCGCTCAGTTTCCGAGGACAGCTCCCTCTCTTTATTAAATGATTTCAGTAAAACAGATCCATCCAGATTAGGTGTTCTACTGCTCTATCACACCACTTTACTCTGGATGAAAACGCTCCCCATTGCAATATTCTAACTGTATTAATATTTGCTCTCGGATTCAATGATATCGTTACCTCTATCCCAGTAACGGTCAATTTTTCTTTCTTTGTTGATGACTTGGCGGTATACATTGCCAGTGCTAGGCTGGCATTCTTGAACGGCAACTCACATTAGCTAATGAGAATTTTTCACAAAGAGATAGCTCCTATAGCTTCCATTTTTCACTCACCAAAACCTCAGTAATACCTCTTCCCTCGAACCTAACCTTATATGGTTCATCCATTCCTTTAACTCCACAAGTCTAATTTCTAGGACTCCTTCTAGATGACCACCTAACATACGCAGGGTACATTAAGGTCCTGAAAATAAATTGCCATCGCGAGCTGTCATCTCACCTCAAAATCTTGTCATGCTGATAGCAAATCACCTTAGGTCTCCACATCTTCACAATACGGTCGAAGTTGCAATATGAGTGCATAGTATATGGTCAGGCTTCAACGACTTTTCTACATGTTTGATCTTATCCAAAATGAGGCAATCCGTATCTCCACAGAAGCTTTCCGATCGTTGCCCCAGGTGAGCCTTGAAGTTGAATCAGATGTGATGCCACTCTCTCGTCAAAGGGTATACATCATGTGGACAGGTTATCTCCACTTTCAAACCCCAATACCGTCCGGTTTGACCCTGATTATGAGAGAGATACCTCAGAGTCCTGATTATATTCCATGTGCAAACTCAAATTATAACACTTTTCAAATCATATCTGTAACATATCATTGTTATTTTTACCTTAGCATAGTAATATTTAACAAAAATTTATCATAACCTTACCTAATTATCATACAGACCAACGAATATATACTAAGATAACAAAGTTTCACATTAATAAATCTAACATATCATAACCTGAACTAAGAATATAATATATAACGACAAACCTAACATACCTCACGTATGAATAATCTGCTAACGTTCACAAAGTTTCCTACTTATCAAAGGTAAAGTAGCTAATAGGACATACAAAACTTAATGTATCCCTACTTCCAACATATCAGCAACAGCTAAAGCAGTATTATCTAACAAAATCCCTTAACAAAGTGACCAATCTATCAAAGATAACCCCATCTTGAACCATCAAAAGATACTACCTTCATCAAAGCGCCACTCACATCAAAAATCAAACATCATTTTGAACTATGAATAAACGCAGACATTAGCAAAATTCTCGGGCAAACCTAACATTACTGAGCAAAAACTTAACCTAAGCCCAAGTTTCTAACACATCACCAGTTAACACAGTAATATCTTACGAATCTTATCATTTGTTTAACAAACCAGCGTTAATTTCACATTGTCATAGTAATATTTAACAAAACGTAGCAGAAATTAAATATAGCTAACATATATATCACTTATAATGGAGGAAAACCTACAATAGATACTAACATTTGGAACTACTCGTAAGACATTAACATTTGGAGCTATGAATAAGTTCTCAACCTACCCCTCATTACACAGCAAAACTAAACCTATCCCTGCTTCTCAATCATATCATCAGCAGCTAAAGCAATATTATCTAACAAATTTCCTTAACAAAGTGTCCAAACTATCAAAGATACCCACATCTTGAACTATGAATTGATACTACATTCATCAAAGTGTCTTGCATATCAAATATAACATCAGTTTGAACTATGAATAAACGGGAGCATTAGCAAAATTCTTTGTCAAACATCCTAAAATAAAATATCGATCATACGGATCAACGAATAAACGCTAACAACTTAACCTATCCTACCTTTCAAAACATTACGCAATACCTTCAAGTTGTTAAGCTTACACGGTATTCTTATCATTAGGGTCACTTTTATGTTTATACAAAAGCTTTCACGAATGCACTCACTCAGAAACATAATCTCAATCTTTACTATACATAACCAAACAATTTTCAACGATGAATCCCAGCAACTCGGAGATGATGAAGACCCAGATCGGGGTACCCCGAAGGGGGTAAAAGCGGTAAGGACACAACCTTTTGGGCTGTGCCATTATGTAACCGCTTACATACCCCCTTCGGAAAGATACTCGAAGTGTGACCTGAATCAATTGATCATGGAAGGGTTGGAGAGAGGGGTGGGGAAGGGCTGATGGTTTGATTTACTGATTTACTGCTTTAGGATCAGTAAACTATTACACTTTACTATGATATTTTATTCAAAGAACTTATTTTTATGTTATGTTTGGTTAAATTTTTGTTATGTTTGCAATTATTCGTTGGAAATTATGATAGTTAGGTAAGGTTATGATAAATATTTGCTTAATATTACTATGGTAATGCAAAACACGTTGTTACGTTAGCATGTATTCATTGGTCTGTATGATAATTAGACAAGGTTATGATAATTTTTTTTTAAATATTACCGCGTTAATGTAAAATTAACATTGATATGTTAGAGATATGCCTGACAAAGTGGGAATAAGTTACGCTCTTGTATGTTATGTTAGTTACTTTACTGTTATTAAGTATGAAACTTTGTTAATGTTAGCAGTTTATTCTTGCTTATGGTGAGTTAGGTTTGTCGTTGTGCATCATATTCTTAGTTCAGATGATGCTATGTAAGCTTTATGAATGTGAAAACTTTGTTACGTTAGCATATATTCGTTGATCAGAATGATAATTAGACAAAGTTATGATAATTTTTTTTAAATATTACCATGCTAATGTAAATTAACATTGATATGTTAGAGATATGCTCGACAAAGTGTGAATAGGTTACGTTTTTGTATGCTATGTTAGTTACTTTACTGTTGTTAAGTGTGGAACTTTGTTAATGTTAACAGTTTATTCGTGCTTAAGGTGTGTTAGGTTTGTCGTTGTATATTTTCTTTTTTCAAGTGATGCTATGTTAGCTTTATTAATGTGAAAACTTTCTTACGTTAGCATATATTCGTTGGTTAGTGTATAAAGAACTTGATTTTATGTTATGTTTATCCAAAATGATACTCCAAATGTGACATGAAACAATAGATCAGTAGATCAATAGATCATAGGATGGGTATGATTGTACTGGGGAGGGTGTTTTGACTTTCTGATTTAATGTTTTATGGTATGCAAAACATAACAATTTTTGTAAAATATTACTTGAAATAATAGATCAATAGATCAATAGATAATGGATGGATAGGGGGGTGCGGGGGGAAGAGTGTTTGATTTACTGATTTACTTCTTTAGGGTATGTAAAAAAATAACAATTTTAGTAGAAAAATATGACTTGAATCAATAGATCAATAGATCAATAGATCATGGATGGGTGGGGAGGGAAGGGTGGATGTTTGATTCACTGATTTACTGTTTTAGGGTTTGGGAAACAACAATTTTAGTAAAAAATATGACTTGGATCAATAGATCAATAGATCAATATATCATGGATGGATAGGAGGAATGAGGGGGGAGGGGGTTTGATTTACTGATCTACTGATTTACTGCTTTAGGGTATGTAAAACATAACAATTTTAGTAAAAAATATTTGAATCAATAGATCAATAGATCAATAGATCAATACATCATGGATGGGTGGGGAGGGTAGGGTTGGTGGTTTGATTTACTGATTTACTGTTTTAGGGTATGTAAAACATAACAATTTTAGTAAAAAATATGACTTGAATCAATAGATCAATAGATCAATAGATCAATAGATCATGGAGGGGTGGGGGAGGGTAGGGTGGGTGGTTTGATTTACTGATTTACTGCTTTAGGGTATGTAAAACATAACAATTTTAGTAAAAAATATGACGAATCAATAGACCAATAGATCAAAAGATCAATAGATCAATAGAACTAGGAGGGGTGGGGAGGGTAGGAATGGGTGTTTTGATTTACTGATTTACTGATTTACTGCTTTAGGGTATGTGAAACATAACAATTTTAGTAAAAAATATGTTTGAATCAATAGATCAGTAGTGAATCAAGCCGATCAATAGATCGTAAGAATGGTGGGGAGCGTGAGATTTGGGTGGTTTGATTTACTGATTTACTGCTTTAGAGTGTGTAAAACTGCAAATTTTTTACGATATAAACATGAAAAGCATAAAATTTTAGTTAAATTATATATTTTTTAAACAAAATAAATTAAAATAAAAAAATTATAGATATTTGAAAATAAATTAAAAAAAATTAAATTGAAAACAAAAATTAAATGTAAAATGAAACATAAAATAAAATAACAAACGAATGTTTTACCTGCACCACCCGGCCCCAGCACCGTTGCCGGCTATGACTCATTTGCTCCGACACATGAGACTTCTTCTTCCTCCATCCTTCCTCCTTCCTCCTTCCTCCTTCCTCCTTCTTCCTTCCTCCATCTTCTTCTGTTTTGCGTTCAGTGCATTTCTTCTGGGGATCTACCCTCCGGGGAGGATCCCCCCAGATACCCTTTACGAACTTACAAGCACCGGTGCAGTTGTCAACTCCGATTCCTCTGACTCAGACTCCTTCTCCGAATCCTTCCTTCTCTGACTCCGACTCCGACTCCTCACTCCACTTCTCTTATGTGTTTCATCCATTTTTTTGAAGACCCCCCCTTAGGGGGGGTCCCTAGACATCCATTACGAACTTATAACCATCATATTCGAGATCTACGGGTTCGATAACATATATAAAGATACAAATATTGTATTGTTATACAAATATTTACTAACTCGGCACCGCACAGGAGCCAGCACCGGTACTGGCTCTGAATCCGAATCGGGTCCAAATCCGAATCCGACTCCGGCTCCGAATCCTTTCTCTAAATTTCAGCCTTCTACGAGCATTTCAATTTTTGGGGCTAGGACCCTCCTACGGGAGCCACGGACACGTAACCTATGTGTGTTTATGCTCGCGTGCTTAAAAATTGATTCAATACGGGAATCAATTTCGACTCAAAATCGATTCCCTTTGGGAATCGGTTTTTCGACTCACTCAAGGTATAATAATAATAATAATAATAATAATAATAATAATAATAATAATAATAATAATAATAATAATAATAATAATAATAATAATAATAATAATAATAATAATAATAAAACGTAAGACCGTTCAAGGTCAAATTTACTTTCCCGATAAGCCTAACATGGGACTTTTCAACGCTGAATCGGGCGTAGCGAGAGCTACCCCAAAGAGGCAACACCATTTAGGGGGGTCCTACGGATGCGAAAACTCGGCTACAGCGAGATCACGACTGCAACTAATACTATACCAAATTTCATACCGATACAATAACTCTAACATAGCAAAACAGGAGTTCAACCAAATGATCCTCCTACTACACATATATATATATATATATATATATATATCTATATATATATATATATATATATATATATATATATATATATATATATATATATATATATATATATATATATCTATATATATACTATATATATATATATATATCTATATATATATATATATATATATATATATATATATATATATATATATATATATATATATATATATTTAATTATTTATATATATTAAATATATATATATCTATATGGATATAAATAAATGGATTTGTAAATTTATATACATATATATATATATATATATATATATATATATATATATATATATATATATATATATATATATATATATATATATATATATATATACATATATATACATATATATATATATATATATATATATATATATATATATATATAACTCTTTCTATATATATATATATATATATATATATATATATATATATATATATACATATATATATATATATATATATATATATATATATATATATATATATATATATATATATATATATATATATATATATATATATATATATATATATATATAAATATATATATATAAAGATTAAGGACAAAGTCTAAAATACATAACAAAATATAGGAATAACTTATATGAAATATTTTAACCTTCCTTTCTTAATATTAAAATAATATACATAAATTTCAAGATATTTAAAATTTAATTTAAATTTAGCAAATTTAATACGTTATTCATTTAAAATACTAATTCAAAATCTGTTTTAAGTTAATAAATTAAAAACATTTTAACAGTTTGCAACGCCATAAAGAAATATTTATTTAACAGATAAATTAAATAACATTCAAATTCAATACGATTTTACTTGCTTAATTAGTAATTTATATATAAATATATATAAATATATATATATATATATATATATATATATATATATATATATATATATATATATATATATATATATATATATATATATATATACAACATATATACTATATATCTATAATATATATATATATATATATATATATATATATATATATATATATATATATATATATATTTATATATATATATATATATATATATATATATATATATATATAGTGGTATATCTAGGGCAGAGCCAGGGGGCCATGGCTCCCCCGAAATTTTCTAGACATTAAGCAATTTTAAATATCATATCTGTTAATAATATAAAGTGCAGAGGTTAAGTTAATTTTATATAATTCGTCGCTGTCAGGACCAAATCTCGCAAGTCCTTTAATTAAAACTAAGCTTGAAGCCAGCAGAGAAAATGACACACTAGAATTTCGGCAGATTTTTGTACAAAGTGTAAGCGTATCTGGGTTGAGTATTATAATTGCTGTACCAAGAATTTCGACCCACACTCTTATTATCGGACATCCATTTTTATACGATTTTTGGATGATTTAATATCAGCATTAGGAGAGAGGTTTTTAAATCATAAAGAAATTATTCCTTCATTGAATTTGTCATACGAGCAGGTATAATGTGCCATATGAGAAGATAAAAGATTGTGTAACATTTTACAAGGAAGATCTCGAAAGTCTATCAGAAGATTTGGTAAAAGCAGAATGAGTTTTATGTTTGCTGAAATGGCATCACAGCATAGATCGTCCAAAAACAGCAATAGACGGAAAATTCGCAGTCACAATTTCCAAATATTTACATCTTGTTGCAAACACTGACAATTTTACCTGTGTCTATTGCTTCAGTAGAAAGAAGCTTTTCAACATTAAAACTTTT
>JABUQX010036916.1:22500-30575 GCA_015478945.1 Trachelipus rathkii | reverse complement strand
CATACCCCCTTAAATTTTCTCCAAAGCGTATAAAAAATTAAAAAAAAACTATTTGGTAACCTTGCTCTTTTGTGAAACGAATGCAGGATTTCAAGGTGCAAAGTCACAGCTGCGTACGCGCCTGCCAGAGCTAAGATTACACCTAAATTTAAGGTGTTATTAATAAAAATATTAGAATAAAATAATTTTTTTTTAAGTTTCATCGATGAAATTGCTTGCTGAAATAAAAAATGTTATTTATTTTCCTGTAGAATGTTATAGTTTCTAGTTACATGCCTGAACTCTTCGGGATTGCTGGCCTATAATATATATATAGATATATTATATATATATATATTATATAATATATATATAAATATATAATATTATATATATATAATATATATAATATATATAATATATTAATATATAATAATAATATATATTATATATATATATATATTATGCATATATATATAATATAATAGTAATATATAATATATATATATTTAATATATATATATATATATATATATATATATTATATAATATATATATATATATAATTATATATATATACATATATATATATATAGTATTGATATATATATTATAATATATATAGTTGTCGCTTGTACTGTGAAGTCGGTGTGTGTTTCTCTACTTTTTTTTTTTTTTTTAATTTGCTAAATTAATTTTTTCATCTTTTATATGTTCTCTCGTCTTAATTTTAATGTCATTGTTACTGTTTTGGTATTTTCGCTTTAATTTTTAATTGCTTGCCAAGTGATTTTAATGTTTACTATTTACAAATGATAAGAATTTCAGGTGAGACTTTTACCATCCAGATTCTTAAGCTAAGTTTTAGTTTGAGTTTTATATTCTTTTAAACATAATTTGATATACTATAGGATTTTAGCTTGTGTTACTTTTAATGAACATTGTAATATAAAGTTTATTGTAGGTTTTAACAAAATATTCACCTCCCCCCCCCCCCAAGTTAGTTTGCGTATGTTTGACAGCTTAGTTACGATTTGCTGGCCTATTTATATACTGCTATTTATTGTTATCTATTTGTTTATTTATTCATTTATATTAGTTATTAAAAACTATCTTGCACTAATTAGATTACGTTATTGTTCTATCAGCAATTTCTGTTTGAATGCTTGTGGGTGTTTGCCTGTGTGAGTAGCTGTTTGAATGACTGAGCAAAGAAGACGTAAGGGTGGGAGCAGGCTGGGGTTCACTATTGACATTGCCAACGTCTATGGCCTGAGAGCTAATCATAAATCTATGGAATATCACCTCTCTAACTCTCATTCTAACATTTTATTACTGTCTGAGACCCAGCTAGCCAGTGATTCTTTTTTAAATAAACTTAATATCTTCAACTATAGCTTTTTTTATAATCTCTGACTTAATGGTCGAGTCTGTGCCTATAAACACCTTAACACTCATGTAACATTTCTCGAGAATCTTGAACCTCCTAACTTTGACTTTTTATTGTTTAAAATCTTTCTCCCAATTACTACCATTATCTTGTGATTCTGCTAGTGCTCTGCTATTGGAACCGATTCTGAAGCCCTTTTTGAACATCTTACGTTAACCTTGCAATTAAAAAAGAATAATAATGAAAGGCTTTTTTTTCCTCTAAAAATTATGTTCGAATGTTTAGTATGCCAAATAGTATGGCTTCGTGCATTTCTAGTGTAGAGGAAAGTCCTTGTTTGTGTGTGTCATATGAGCAAACGTTGAATTTATTTCTAGTATTATGTGAAAATATTGATGTTATTTAGTTTTTTATACAAATATAAAGTGCTGTGCGAACATAAAATATGTAAAAAATGTGACAACTTTATGTCGTTGAATAAAAAAAAAAAAAAAAAAAAAAAAAAATTCCGGTGCATGAAAGTAAATGTACTCGATGTATATAATATAAAAGAAAATCAGTTATATGTCGTACCAATGTTCCTAAATTTAAGGTGCATTTTTTGAAAAACATATTGATATTGTTAAAATATGTAAATTCGTGGCTTATTGGACATTAATACCGCATCCACGTCAAAATTTTATTGAAAATAAATTAGATATTACAACAAATTCTGTCGTTGACTAGAGCAATTATTTGAGAGAAGTGTTTTGTAGTTTCGTATTTATTAATTCTAAATACATTGGTGGTGTAGGAAAAATTGTAGAAATTGACGAGGCAAAAGTCGGAAAGAGCAAATGCAACAAAAGAAGAGAAATTAAAGGTAGTTGGATATTTGGTGGCATTGAACGAGAAAGTAGAGAAACCTTAATTATGCCAGTAGCTAATCGAAGCCGCGATACTATACTTCTTTTAATAAAATAATACATTGCACCAGGCACGAAAATAATTTGTGATTGTTGGAAGGCTGATGATTACCTGGAATCCGAAGGATTTCACCATTTTACAGTAAGTAACTCAATTAATTTTGTCGATCCGGAAACGGGTGCAAATACTCAACAAATAAAAAGATTTTGGCTGGAAGTAAGATCCGCCGTGCCCAGATATGACAATCGAAAACGACATTTACATAGCCACATAGCAGAATTTCTTTTTAAAAGAAAATTTCCTTAACGTAAAGAGAAAATTCACAACTTGTGGATGGAGATCAGTAAAATATAAAAGGCAGCAAAATAACTTTAAGGTAGGATATATATATATATATATATTTTATTTTCGTTTAGTTCAATAATCAAATCCTTGAATATCGGGAAAGGAAAAAAATCGAATATAAAAAAAAATATATATCGATAACGATGTATCGATAAATTGATAATATCGATATCGATAATCTGATACACATTTTTACAGTTTCTTCATCCCTACACGAACGAAATAAAGGCAAAAAGTTATGTGTTTTGTAGCGTTATTTGTAATATTTTTAATGAAAATATACATTTAAAATGTATAGTAATATATATAAATATATATATATATATATATATATATTAGGATCATGTTGATTATCAGCTTCCACCTTCATATACATATCGATTGTATGAACTAGAACACCACTTTTGATTATAATGAAGAAAACTCCTTAAATTCATATTGAAATATTTAATAACTAAAGGCGCTTTCACACCTCTATAAATATTTAAATCATAGCCTTTAAACTTTAATTGCATTATATATAATGTAAACTTTATATTCATTATTTATTTCACTCTGGATTATTTAAAAAAAAAAATTAAATAAAAAAAATTTAAAAAAAACGCATGCAATTTCTGAACATAAAACGTACTAAAATGTTTTGCTAAACATGCATAAATCGTTCCAGCATATACTCCGTCAGTTTTGATTTTTTTTTTTTAATATATTGCTTGTATATGATACTAACAATGAATTTAAGTGGTGAGTAACTGTCGACGGACGATGATTCAAAAAATATATATGTCCTGTTTTGTTTTATGACCGTGTTTTTTTTTTTTTTTTTTTTTTTTTTTTTTTTTTTTTTTTTTTTTTTTTTTTTTTTTAATTATTGGTAGTATATGATACTAACAATGAGTTGATAACGGACTTGATTCAAGTAATAGTATAGTTCAATTTCATTAAATTACAATCACTTTTATATTAAATATTTTTAAAAAAAAAGTGAAATATTTTTGGATAATTGCGTATATATGATATATATAGTATATATATATATATATATATAATATAATATATTATATATATATATATATATAGATATAATATATATAGTATATATATATATATAATATAAATATAATATAATATATAAATCTAATATATATCTATATATTATATATAAATATATATATATATTATATTTTTTTAAAAAAAAAAAAATTATATATATTATATATATATATATATATATATATATATATATATATATATATATATATATATATATACTTACATGTTTTATGTACAGTCGTTTTATAATTTAAAACTAACGAACACCCTAGAGTACACCGCATAGATATCAGTAGTTGGGGTCTCTCGGCCTCTAGGTGGACGAGGGGGGGACTTCGTCCCCCTCTGTTCCCCATCGGCTCGAGCCCCCTAATGGAAATATATGCTTCCTTGACCCTTTAACTCACCTTACTCGCATAGTTAATTGACTAAATAAAAATTGCTTTAAAACGAGATAGATTATTATTATTATTATTATTTATTAATTATTATTATTATTATTATTATTATATGATTATTATTTTTATTATTATTATTATTATTATTATTATTATATTATTATTATATAATTTATAATTAAATTATCTATTATTTTTTTATTTCCTATTAATTATTATTATTATTATTATTTTTATTATTATTATTATTATTATTATTATTATTATTATTATTATTATTATTATTATTATTATTATTATTATTATTATTATTATTATTGTACTAAATATTTTGAACTAATAAATTCATACGTATGAAAAAATTTTCCTGCATCAGTTTCTGTTAAAATGTTATTGTGAAACCATTCAAGATTATAAATTGTTTCCCTTTCCATTGTTTCAGAAAATATATAACTGTAAAAACAAAAAATTTCACAATTTTGTCGCTAATAAAACTAATTATAAGTGAGCTTCCACACCTAAGAATATTAAAAAAACAAATCCTAATTATTTTTTAGATATTATTTAAATCTTACTTAACAAACCTAATAATAATTAGTAAGTTAACCTCAACTAAACTTTTATTAATGTATTTTCACTTTCCATTTAAACTAAACTTATTTAGTAATTTAAATTTAACTTCCATTATTGTCAATAAACTAACTAAATTAGAAAAAGTTCAATCTTTTAACACTATGAGGCGTTGCTGTTCATTGTGTTCGATTTAGTAGATTTTAAAATAAAATCGGCTTAAGCTTAACTGGAAGCTGATAATCAACAAGAGCCTATATATATATATATAAATATTGTGTATATATATATATATATATTAATAATTATAATATAAATATATATTATTATATATATATATATATATATATATATATATATATATATATATATATATATATAGATATATAATATATATATATATATCACCCTATATATAAATAATCGAGTTTATTGAATATCTTTCAAAAAAAAATAACAATAAAAAAATCTAATATAAAAATATATGTCAATATCGATGTATCGATAATCTAATTCACATTTCGACATTGTTTCTTCATCCCTACAAGAACGAAATAAAGCCAAAAGTTATGATTTTCGTAGGGCTATTTTTAAATTTTTTATTGCAAATATATACTTAAAATGTTCGAAAATTATTAGATAAAACTTCAAATAATATATTTATTTCATTTTTGTAAATTAAATGTTTACAGTTTTAATACAGTTTTTACACAGCCACTTCCAACTGAACTCTATTATTACATTATTATTATTATTATTATTATTATTATTATTATTATTATATTATATTATTTGTATGATCTTACTATTAATTATTTTATTATGGTGTGATTAATTATATTAATTGATTATTATTATTATTATTATTGAATTTATTATTGCAAGATTTTTCCAAATTCCTAAAAACCCTCCTAACATTTTCGTTAATTTTCTTTAGGACAATTCTTGAATAAAACAAAATAGTTGCCTTCTGAAGCGATCCGACCTTTTTTCCACTCACGTTGGACATTTTCAAGGGTATGAATCTATTTTAAGAACGAATCCAAAATAAAAATTAAAATAATGCTGTTATTGCAAATGTAACAAGTAGTATTAAAACTATAATTTAAAATATTCGAAAAATAAATGGGAAGTTTATAATTTAGATTGTGTCTTTCTTTCAAATAAAAATGTTAAGGTAATCGGACATTTAGTTATATTTTATATTAATGTCCGGTCTATGTTTTCTTATAAAAAGGGACTCCTCAAATCTAAGATCAGAGATTTCCCTCTTTTTATTCAAAATTTTAAAATAATTTACTATTTCATTATCGTGCAATTTTTTATGATCTAACTGCATGTGGTGTTTTATCTTACTTGGTGTAGTTGTGCTGCAACATGCGCTGCCGAAATGTATTTGTTGGATAACCAATGTAAGTTGCGTCACATCTATTCTCATTGCAATAGAATTGGAACACGAAGTTGGTACACTCGCCAGCGGATGGTACATCTCGAACACTAATTTTGTTGTCTGATAATAGCTTCTAATAGTTGTTGCTTCATATTCCCTTTAAAGTTTTTTTTTAAATAATTTTTAATTCTGACTCCTTTTCATATATTGAATCAACCACTTCGCTCTTGTAATATTATATCAAGTTGATATAATCTGTTGTTTTTAATGGTCGGCCAATATATTTAGTGTGTTTATTAGCATTTTCCTATTAAATGTTGAGGAAAACCATTTTTAATTGGAAGTTTACATATTCTTTTTATTTCTTTTTTCAAAGAGCTCCAATAGAGATGTATTTGTGGGCTCTGTGTACAAGATGTTTTTATATAGATATTTCATAGGCTAGAGGTGTTTATGATCGAAATTTCATATAGCCTAGCCGCGTCGCGCGTGTTAAACGTAAGATATCTCTAAAGCAAATGTTACCATCATTGTTGGTTATTTTTCATTTTCACATAAAAGAAATAAATGATTGTTCTGCATTTCCATATGTAAAAATTTAATTTGCTTACATGATCTAAAGTTTATGGATGAAACTTTTTAAACGCTGGTTTTGATCTGTAAAATGTTACCCGTGTAATTAACGTATCTCACGTAAAAGAAAGGGTTTGAGAATTTTGCTCTCTATTTCAGACATATAGAAGTCCGCGAATGTTGGTCCAAGGGGCGATCCCATTGAGACTCCATTTTTTTTAATCCAAAGTTTGTTATTAAATTCAAAAGGAGTTTTTGTGGTGCAAGTTATGAGCAGTTTATTCAAAATTTCTTTATCTAGGTTTGAAGGTAGAATCACTATGAAGTATAACATGTTTTCAATTGAAATTGATAAGTATTCATATACTGAAAACATTGTAAAAAAGGCTTTCGACTATCAAAGCAGACTAGTGGGTAGTCAAGAATTTTTTTATTATTGATTTTTTTTTTTGGAAATTCCTCCGTAGATTTGACAATGTTTTATTCATCCAAGCAAGATCTGATCATACTGTTTTAATAATTGGGTTCCTGTCGTTCTGATTACCGATCTAAGGGGTGGATTTTCTTGATTTTTGTGCACTTTAGGAAGTCCGTATAAGAATCCATTGTTGTAAGCTCCAATTCTTTTTATTTTGTTTTTAATTGATGGGTGTTGTATTTTTTGGGCAAGAATATTTAAACTCTTTTTTTACATCATCAGTCTGAGTTTTCAAACAGTTTTGAAATTTTGTTTTGTCATTTATTATGTCATTGAGTTTCTTTTCATAATCTGTTTTATTCATAACGACAACTCCTCCACCTTTATCGGGTCTCTTTATAATAATATCATTGTTGGATTTAAGTGATTTTATCGCTTCTTTAAGATCATTAGATAGAGGATCAATGGTGTTATCTGAGGGCAGGTATGAGCCAAAGTGTTTTAATTTAGATTTCAGTTCTTGGAAGTAGTTTCTGGGAAATAAATTTTTCCTCCATACAGGTTGCAGAGTTTCTTATTGTGGGTTAATAGAACATCACTAGAATATTGTTCTAATATTCTTTTGAGGAATGAGATTAAAGAATAGAATTTAAATTTAGTTGTGAGCTTATTTAGTTCTAGAGTGAGTTTGATAGATTCTTTTGAAATACTTGTGATATCATTAATTTTCTTGTTAATTTCCCTTCTTATCAAAGTAAATTTGAACTTCTTCGTTTTATTTTCGTATCTTGCTGCTTCATCATAAAGTTTAAAGTCAGTGAAGTTTGGAAGGAGCTGATTTTTAAGGCATAATTTTAGAAACTTCACATTTATTTTTCGTATATTTTAAATCATAGTTTTAATCTTACATGTTGTATTTGCAATAATTGTTTAATTTTAATTTTAATTATGGCTTCGACCTTAAAATAGACATATCCTTGAAAATGTCCAACATCAGTGGATGAAAGCTTGGATGGTTTCAGAAGGCAATTATTTTGTTTAATTCAAGAAATGTCC
>JABUQX010036916.1:5000-17500 GCA_015478945.1 Trachelipus rathkii | reverse complement strand
GTTATTACTGCTGAGTTCTTAGTAGAACTTGCACCACCTAGAAAAGTACAATCTCAACAACATAAAGCAAATCATCTTGCTGAAACTTCTGCTGAATATTTTAAGCGTTCTGCACTTGTGCCATATTTTGACTCACTTTCATCCTCTTTTAGAGACTAGATTTTCCAGAAAACAACGTGCCAGCATTTAATCTTTTTCCATTTGCATCCCGTTTCTTATGTAGGGTTCCATAGGCAGTTGCGTGAGAAGTAAAATGGTTTTTCAGAGTGTTTAATAATTCTTGATTGTCATAAAATTTATACCGAAAACTGACTGTATGGTATACCTTGTGGCTGGATAAAAAAATAGATAAACAAAAGTTGAAACTTGGAACTTACTGAAGTTATTAAAGAAGCCGACCCCTTCTTTCCTCAAATTAAAAACCTGTCTATTAATTGCAATGGTGCTACCGTGTTCAATCAGTACCATTGAAAGGTCTTTCAGCACTCTGCGAAGAGTAAAGACTTGGCTAAGAAAAACAATGAAGAAAGACAGGCTTAATGGACTATGTAGGATAAGTATTCATAAAAAATAGTAAGTGAAAAAATGAACGAATTGGAAACAAATGTAATTGCGAAATTCGCTGAAAATCCAAGGCGTCTAATGCTAGTTTAGATTTAATATTAGTTACCACTCAGGACTCAGTACTAGCCAACCACCATAAATATTACTTTACGTTTCTCAAATAGGTATTTTTATTTTTACTCACCTCATGACACAAAATTTTTTAATTACAACTGTTGTAGGCTGTTATTTTATTTATTTTATAACCGAAGTAACTTTTTTATACTGTGATATAACCCATAAGTCAAATCTTGCGTACACACACACACACACATATATATATATATATATATATATATATATATATATATATATATATATATATAATATATATATATATATATATATATATATTATATATACTATATTTATACACACACACACACATATATATATATATATATATATATATATATCACTCAACCTTTGCCCCCCCTAAACGAAATCCTGCCTACGCCCATGTATATATATATATATACATTATATATATATATATATATTACTATATATATATATGTAGATATATATATATAATATATATATATAATATAGATTATATAGGAGTGATCGAGCATATGTTTCTATATAAAAATTTATATGATAATATAATATATATATATATAATATATATATAAATATATATATATATAGGATATATATATATAATATATATATATATATTATATATATATATATATATATATATATACAATGGGGGGCGATTTGATACACAGTTTGTGTATAATAGACTGTTGGAAAGACCAGAGGGTGATGCTATTAAAGGCAATCCCATTAAAAGAGGAACAAAGATCATATCGATGACATCTTATCATAACATAGAGTTTAAAGATACACTTAACTATATGCCTTGTGCTTTAAAAGTTTTGCCTAAATGTATGGGATGGAAGGCAATCTAGAAAGAAAGGGGTTCTTCCATTTAATCTCAACCTTTAATAATCTAGGATATGTAGGTTTACTATTCCTCCCAAGAAAACATATGTGAAGTAGATCGTAGAATGAAATGGCTGAAAAAAGTTGAGTTTACTGAGTGGTATGAATCATTTACCAATCGAGAGTATGACATTAGGAGCGAATGTATTAAATATTGTGTCCAGAATGTAGATATCTTATGGAAAAGTTTCGAAGGCTTTCCGTAAAATGTTTAGGGATATGTTTAAGATTGACTGTTTAACGGAATGTTGTACTATAGCTTCTCTATGTTTTAGAATTTTTAAACCCCAATTTATGGAAGCCGATACAATAGCCCATATAGGTAGAGGTAATTAGAAGGCTTATTCTTATGAAGGCATCAAATGGTTAGATTTTATGGAGAGATACACAGGCCAAAGTATAGCTCACGCACGCAATGGTGGCGAAAGAGGTTTTAAACTGAAGAATAAACTAGCTCTCTCCAGATTCGTATGCTGAGGTTTCCTGTTTCAAAATATACTCCCATCAACGATTCCGAATTTTTACAACTCAAAAACCTAACGGTTGATGAAACTCTAAAGGCAAAGAACGAACGAGAGTGGAAAGCTATGGATAAAGCGGCAAGAACAAATCGCACAGGTTCTATTGAGAAGAAACGGATAGTGTATCTATTCCACGGATGTGCATGGCATCGTCATCAGGATGCGAAGATGGAAGAAAACTACATAAGAAGGAAAGCGGTATCGATAGATACACAGAAACTTTGCTTCAGGAGGAGGCATATAGAGCTAAAGGCCTTGATGTTGTTAGGGTATGGGGGTGCGAATGGGAAAAGATGAAAAAGGAATGTAAAGTCCGTTTCATGACCCCTGTTGATGAAGCCGATGAACCAGAAGTCGAAGAGAAAGAAGGGTTAGGTCATTACGTTAATAGGATCGGTAATGATATAGCCCATAATAAGCTTCACATAGGTGAAGCTCTATACGGTGGAAGAACCAAACCATTCGTGTACTACTTCCCTCCTACAGATGGTAAAACAAAAATTGACTATTTGGATTTTACATCATTATATCCTTGCGGTTCAGAAAAACCCAGGCTTTCCCTAGCGGTGTACCCACGAAATTAGTAGTGATCAGTTCCTTCCATTGAAGAGTTTACTAGAGAAAGTGATAAAGAAAAAATTATTTTGGATTGGCTAATGTTCTGGGTTCTCCCTCCTACACCTTTACATCCCAGTTTCTACCTGGTAGATATGATGAAAACTCGTGTTCACCTATTTGCAGTAGTGTGTTGAAAAGAAACAAGAGACATTATGTTAATCATACTGAACGCCAGAGAGAGTTCGCGTGTAATACACCACTCTTGAATTAGAGCTGGCATTGAAGAAAGGATACAGAATCACGCAGCTTCATGAAATATGGACCTTTACACCTAAAATCGGGATGTTCACTGAGTATGTGAAAGAATTCTTGAAGATAAAGACCGAGCCATCCGGGTTACCCGCCGTGGTAGACGGTTTCAATAGTCCCATGTTCGAACAGTTCATCGAAGACTTTCAACGAATTGAAGGAGTCAAACTCGATAGAGAAAAGATAGAGACAGACGCAGGGCTCAGATTCATTGCCAAACTATGTCTCAATTCTCTTTGGGGGAAGTTCGCGGAACGGGCTCCTAACACTGAGGATATAATCTGTCACACTGATGCGGAAGTATGGCAGTATTTTAAAAATGCCGATGTGGAGGTAAAAGATGCATCACATGTAGGTAAAAAGCATATCGTTTCTGTAAAGTACACCAAATACGCTGATCAGGCAACTAGATGTATCAATATAGCTATCGCCGCCTTCACCACTGCTCATGAGCTTGTGAAACTGTATAATCTTCTGGAGGAGCTGGCCAGAGAGTCTTTTACTGTGACACCGACAGTTGTGTCTTTGTGACCAGGAATGGGGAGACTGATCCTGCTGTAGGAAATTTTTTAGGGGATTTCATTGATGAAATTGGGCAGGGTAAACAAGCTGAATCGTTTGTATGTACAGGACCTAAATCTTATGCTGTTCGACTTATAAAGGAGGATGGTACCATTGACCATATAATAAAAGCCAAAGGTTTAACATTAAATAAAACAACAGGAAAAATAATTAACTTTGACACTATATTGAAGCTTGTCATAAATAACATTGATGATGAAGATGATGAGAATGCTGAAAGGGAACGAATGATGGGTGATGAAAGTTATTATTCTAAACTTAGAGAGAACAGGGATATAACTGCACTAATTGTTGAGGAAATGAGAGCTAGGGGTGCGACATCGAGTTTGCATGGTAATGCGTATCATAAGGATGAAACAAAAAATCCACATGTTCTATTTAATGGTACACATTTAGAATATAAGGCACCTACTTTACGGTTTAAAGCTAATAAAAAAGGTAAGATGACTATATCAAAAGGTCAAAAGAAGCTGAGGATGACCGGTAATAAAAGATCTCTTATAAAAAACACAGCTCGTACAATCCCTTTAGGGTTCAGAAGAATCCTCTTTACCCTATAAATATATGAATGTATAGTGTTCTCTAAGCAATCAATTTAAATAATTTTTTTTAAGAAAAAAAAATGTAATATATATTTTTCAGCATTATATATATATATATATATATATATATATATATATATATATATATATATATATATATATATATATACTTCTATTTGCTGCTGCTAACTCCAACATATATATATATATAACAACATATATATATATATATAGAGTTGTTAAAATTGTAGCAATGTATTTTTATAATGTGTTTTTTATGACATTTTAATAAATTTTTCTTTAAAACTTCTTTTCTTTCAATCCTTCGTTATAATAATAATAATAATAATAATAATAATAATAATAATAATAATAATAATAATAATAATAATAATAATAATAATAATAATAATAATAATAATAATAATAATAATAATAATAATAATAATAATAATAATAATAATAATAATAATTAATAATAATAATAATAATAATAATAATAATAATAATAATAATAAAAATAATAATGATAATGATAATGATATAAAAATAATAATAATAATAATAATAATAATAATAATAATAATAATAATAATAATAATAATAATAATAATAATAATAATAATAATAATAATAATCTCCAGTGGCTGAATCAGAGTCGGAGGAGTCATATTCGCTGACGGAGGCGGAGCTGGAGTTGGAGGCGGGCTTGCGTTCGGTGTTTGAATCACAACCTGATGCGAAGGAGGCGCAAAAGGAGGCAATGAATACGACACTGAAGTAGGCACTGAAGGAGTCGGATTCGAATGCAAAGGCGGTGTCGGAACCGGAAGAGGAGCTGGAGTTGGAGGCGGAGCGGTGCGGAGACAGTCGCAACCGTAGTCGGAGCTGGAGGCTGAGCCGGAACCGAAGCCGGAAACGCAGCAGAAGGACCTAAGGGTTGAGCGGAAAGCGGCTCAAAAATTGAATCCTTCTACGAAGGATTCAATATTTTTCGACGTAATAATAATAATAATAATAATAATAATAATAATAATAATAATAATAATAATAATAATAATAATAATAATAATAATAATAATAATAATAATAATAATAATAATAATAATAATAATAATAATAATAATAATAATAATAATGTCAACCCTTTCGGGTTCAATTTTTTTCGACATAATAATAATAATAATAATAATAATAATAATAATAATAATAATAATAATAATAATAATAATAATAATAATAATAATAATAATAGGACTGCTGACCACCTGCACGAAATAATAATAATAATCTTTATTTCCGTTTTAGCCTAATCAGAAGCGTCAAAAGGACGTAACCCCATTATTTCAGCTAAGCTCTCAGGGAGAGGTATCCCCTAATATCATCCTATCGACTTGAAAACTCGCATGTGATCAGTTTAATACCTCAATACCCTATATACCAAGTTTCAAATCGATAGCTCTAATAGTTTTCGAGAAATCGGTGTAAGCGGCTCATCTGCTACATTACTACCTATATATATATAAAAAAATATATTTTTATATATATGCCTATATATATACTATATATATATAATATATGTATGTATGTATATAATAACCAATATATATATATGTAATAATATATATAATATATATATATATAAATATAAATAACAATATATATTTTCAATATGTAATTACAGAAATAATAAAGCATATGGATAGAATATATATATTATCATAATAATAATAATATATATATATATATATATATATAAATAATATCTTATAACGTCCGCAAATATCGTATGTACAATAATAGTAATATAATATGTAATAATATGTATGTATGTAATAATAATAATAATGAAAAGATGTTATAGCAAAACTTATAGCTCAATAATGGATATATATAATAACCAATATGAAATAGTAATAATAATAATAATATGAAATATTTACTAACTATTTAAGCACTTTACCCTAATAACAGCAAATAACCAATATGTAGTAATAGCCTTGTAGCCAATAATAATAATAACTGGCACCAACAATATATATGTAATAGCCAGAAGTATAATAGCCAACAGCAACTTGTAGCCAGCCAATAGCCAGCCAGCCAGCTGTATATATGCTAGCTGCTCCAGTATATGCAGCCTTCATAATATATGTAGCATAGCCTTAGCCTTTGTATAACATCATGCTCTTGCCTGTCGCTCCTGCTGCTCTTGCTGTAATTTACATATGCTCTTCCAATAACGCTTATATATATAACTATAACATATAACCATAACGCCTTAACCTTAACAATATATATATATATATAATAATATACCTTATATAACTCTTCATATATATATATATATATATATATATAATATATATATATACTATATATATATAGATGAAAAGGAAGGCGAAGCACCGAAGATAGTGCCATGGTATATTCAGAGACGTTTCGCTAGAAACTAAGCGCATCATCGAAGCTATAAGTAAAGAAATAATAAAATATAAATGAACAATGTCAATAATATTTACGATTATAAAATATATAAAATATATAGAAAACTAGAATTATAAAAAAATTACAAAGATTACAAAAAATTACAGGAAATTACAAAAAATTAAATCTATTATTAACCTTGTTTTACTAACCTTATACATACTGGATGAACCATAAGAATGAATGAACAAGATTAAATCCAAGCTATTTATACCTAAATTATACATAAATTGGTTGGTTTTTGAAACTTACTATACTTAAAAATCAATATTTATAACAGTATAATAAAATGAAAATTATAAAAGACATATATATAATGAAAATTATTACAATTAAAATAAATTAAGTTTGATTGAAGATAAATCTGAGTTGAGTTCGGGCTCCAATTCATGAATGTAGAGGCTCTCCAAGATTTTTCTGTCGCGAGTATCAGTTATGGAGGCAAGAATCGAGAAGTCGTTGGTAGTGATGGGATGATCTTTTTCGTGGCTATGGCTACGTATGGATGAAAATTCAGGTGAGGATAGAGGAAGATTGGTACGCAAAGAAAAACCCTTGTGTTTGTAATTCTGATGCAAAGTTGTAGGCCTGTTTGACCTACATTATAGCGGGCATTACAGCCAGCACACTTATACAAGTAGACTATAGAGGAGTGCAACTCTTTAGGGATTAAATCTTTGGACCTGAAAAAGTTACCAATTTTGAAGTTATTAGTAGGAATAAAAATAAAGGTGGCAAATGGGAAGTGTCTCGTTAATATAGGTCTGAGGGTTCTGTAAGGGGGTGTCGGTGAATCACGACCTGTGCAGTAGGAATCTTCAGGTAAGAGATTTTCTGTTTAGGGACATCCAAAAGTGGGTAGGTGGTCTAAAAATGGTTCTCAAGGAAGTTAAATATGATTTTATCAACAAGGTATGAAGGAGAAGAGATTAAAATTAGCGAAGCTCCTTAAGTATTGGAGTTCTGAATGAAAAGAAAAAATTCAGGAGGAACATACCTTAAAGGCCCGGTTTATTCTTATGTAAAGCCGGACAATTTAAATTTATCTGGAAGAAAGCTGAAGAGTGAGTGCTAATTGGGTGGAGAGTCGGCTTGCCGATAAATCTGTGTAGAAGAACCATTAGTGCGAGGAGACGCCAGCATCAGAAACGGAGGAATCCATCCACTTCACATTCCATGGAAAATTTGATATTTTTTATGTTGCTTATTAAGGAAATTTAAAAAATAAGTCGGCATGTTCTTTGTTAAGAAAAGAAAAATTAAGAAAGCAGTCATCCACATATCTTTTGTAGACAATGGGTCTGAAGGCTGGGGGGCATTTTTCGACCCAAGACTGTTCATGATAGCAGAGGAAGGCGTTGGCGAAAGAGGGACCCAGAGGTGAACCCATAGCCACACCATCAATCTGTTGATAAAGGATGTTATTAAACAGAAAAAAAGAATCTGAGGTGGCTAAATTGATAAATTTTGTAAATTGTCTCTTATTGAGACCTACCTCCTATAAATTCTTGGTTAGAAAACAAAGTATTGGAAATGATTTCACGGGTTTCGGCAACAGGAACGTTAGTAAAAAGTGACTGAATATCAAAACTCACCATAAAGGCTTGAGGTACAAAAGATATGTGGATGACTGCTTCTTAATTTTTTCTAACAAAGAACAGGCCGACTTATTTTTAAATTTCCTTAATAAGCAACATAAAAATATCAAATTTTCCATGGAATGTGAAGTGGATGGATTCCTTCCGTTTCTTGATGTTGGCGTCTCTCACACTAATGGTTCTTTTTCTACACAGATTTACCGCAGAAGCCGACCTCCACCCAATTGGGCACTCCCACTCTTCAGCTTCTTCAGGCTGAGGCTAGGCCCAGTCCCGCTTCCCAGGCCGTGCTTTCAGCTGCGGCCCATGTTCCTCCTGGCTTTCCAGCTGCAGGAGCTTCATGATCTCTTTCGCTCATACCTTGTTGACCTAAATCATTAGCTCGCGATTCATTTTAGGCACCTACTCCCCACTTTGATCGATCTACGAGGTACCTGGCCTCGCCCCACCGGCGCCGCCAGGGCCTCAGGTGTGGCGGACGCTCCCCATTTGCCGCCTGCGATGCGGCTGGCTCAGGTGTTTCGGGTCGGCCCGTCACTTGCCCGCGATCAGCCGGATGTGTGGCTGGCTGGCGGCTGCCCGCGGCGCAATCGACGGGCCTGGCTTGCGTCGATTATAGCCGAGGTGCCGCACCTAGGCGCAATGCTCCTCTGTCACCGCTGAGTACCACTAAATCCCATGCCAGTAACCGCAGCGAAGATCATCCCCCGTCGCCTGGCGCCCGCGGCTGACGCGTTTCGCCTCTTGGAGGAAGCACCGACCTCATGAGATTGAGCCAGCCAACCGGGTATGTTCATCAAAGCTTTCAATACTGCGCACGGCCGTAATGAACGTATTAACATAAGGCCTGGCCACCGCCCACTGTTATAAATATTTTTATGCATCAGTTTCAAACAACCAATTATAATTGTTATAAATAACCCCAGTTTGTCTTGTTCATTCATTGTATGATTCTTCCAGTGACGTATGGGTTAGTAAAACAGGTGCTGGAATTTAATTTTGGTACATGGCTACTGTGAGCTTTTTGTAGTGCTGGCGGTACACATAGTTCTGGTTTTCCACGCTGTTTTGCCATATTTTATAATCATAAGCCTATTATTGACGCGTGTTGTTATAACTGACATACAACGCAGCTCTGGCACCATATTTCGACTGTCTTTCTTTAAATCTCACCTTAAGTGAGGTTCCCTAGGAACAAATCAATCGTATATATATATATATATATATATATATATATATGCTCATAATATATATTATTATTTCTTTATTACTTTCTTTCTTTATTATAACAACCTTAATAATATATATATATATATATATATATTTCGCGGACAACTCCCTCTTTTTCATTAAATGTTTTTATTCAGAGCAGATCCATGCAAGTTCGGTGCTCTTCTATTCTGTCACGCCACTTTACTCTAGATGAAGGCGTTCTGGGGTAGTGTTTTAAGTGTACTACTATTTGTCTCGGATTAATGATATTTTTACCTCTATTCCAGCGACTGTCTGTCAATTTTTCTCTATGTCGATGACTTAGCATTATATACATAGCCGGTGCCAGGCTGCCCTTTCTCGAACGGTAACTTCAGTAGCATGTTTCACGGTGGGCTGGCTCCCATGGCTTCCATTTTTTCTCCCACCAAAACCTCAGCAGTGATTTTTTTTTTTAGAAAAAGGAAATCGAGAAGAACTTGCCACCTTCTATTTCAGCGAACCTAACCTTTATATGAGGTTTCGCCCATTCCTGAACTTCTGCAATAAAAATATGTAGCAACCTTAATATGTACCAACCAATAACAACTATTATAATATGTATGTAATAGCAATAATATATATATAACAACAATAATAATAATATTTATATACTTTATTCTTCTTCTGTATAACCAACTGTAGCCAGCAATAGCCAACGTAGTAACACGCTGTAATAATAATAATAATATAATATATATATAACAACCAACCAACCAACCTTCATATACTCTATGATCTTTATATCTATAACAACTCCCGGGAGGACTTTCGCTACATACGAGTTGGACCAGCATGTTCAATCTTCTGGCCCGAGAGCAGCCCAGCCCTGAATTGCTCACAGAAAAGCATTTCTCCCGGCAGAAATAGTTTCCGACGCCAGTCCTCAGTTAACACTCTCAGGTAGGGATTTCGCCCTTTCATTAGAGCATGCTGCTCATTGGGCCTCAAAAACTCGTTCTGCCAAGAGCTCTCTGAAGGGATCTTTGGCTAGGCATAAGATTCTAACACCAGTCCAAGAGTAATAAAAACGAAAGAAAGGACCGGGTTGTTAGCCCTGTCTTTATAACCATGCGAAGAAATATCTTCCACTATAATCCGACTTCGGTGAAATGTCCATTCATCTTTGGCCAAATTTCAGTTTTTTGCATATTTAAAATTTAAATTCAAAAATTGTTTTAATAAAAGAACAAGATATAAGAGGTATTTACTCCTCAGCTATTTTTGATTAATGTATCCTTTCTATTATTTATAATTATTGAAAAAAGAACCGAAATGAAAATTTTGTTGCTCATCTTCTTGAATTAAAATATTAATTTTGTGCTGATAAAAGATTGCGATTTTAATTTCAATTTCCAAATTATTATTTAGAGGCAATTAAAATATTTTCTCATTCTATAATTTTTTCACAGCTTCTAACTGTAAAATCTAGCCACAATCATGCAAAATACTTTCTTCTTCTCTGAGGCAAAAAACCATTTAGAACCTTAGCAGATCTCTTGGAATTTTCTGCCTTCTTCTCAGTCTATCCTTTTGTTCTTCTTATTTATTTTTCCTACTGCTTTTAATTGCTTCCATCTCAGACGACAGTCGGATTATATATATATATATATATCATAATATAGTATAGTATATATATATTTTGTGTATATAGCAACCAATAATATATCCAACATAGCCAATAACATGTATCAATAATAACATATAATAATATATATCTTTCTTTATATATATATATATATATTAATAATAATATATATATATGTAATATATATGTATATATATATATATATATATATAACCATGCTCTGCTGCTATATAACTCACTATATAATATGTATCTAACCATATACCAACCAGCATATATAACAATAACGCCATATGGGATCTGCTGTTTTCTGCACTGTTGAATTTTTCAGTTGAAAATTTGAAGAATTATAAAACTTTTTCCCCTGAATCCAAAAATATAATTCTTTTTCTCGAGAAATTAGTAGAAGTACTAAAAAACTTAGGATAAAGTTATGAAAATTGCATAATAAAAGCTGTTTCCTGGACCGTTATTATTTTTACCCAATGTCATACAAGAAAAGAGTAAAATAAATTTGCATTAAAAAGACCAACGAATTATAAAAAATGAACTTCATCAAATACCGAAAATATATAAAATAATTTGGTATACATAAAAACGGCTTGATGAAAATATGATTAGTTTTCTCGAAGTATGCATATGGTACAGATGTAAATTTCATACTATTATTTTAAGTAATGTCTCAATACAATTTAAAGTGGATTTTCCAAAATATCGTTAGTGAAGACGATGCTATAAAGTTTTTCCAAAATTATAATATGATATCAAAAACAAGGTTGTAATGAAACTGTGCTAATTAGAGAACATACATGACTTCTTAACTCAAAATTAGAGTCAAGTAAAATAATTTCTTTTATATACTCATGCTTAAGGAACTTACATCTATTAATTAAATTCTGCGAAGAAGAATTAATAATTTCAAAAAATACAGCAGTAGATTTTAACAATTATTTACGTTAGGTAAGATTAGTAATGAGATAAGTTGAACCAACCTAAATTTATAAGCAACTCCAACCTAACCTAACCTAACCTAACCTAACCTAACCTAACCTAACCTAACGTTACCTAACCTAACCTAACCTAACCTAACCTAACCTAACCTAACCTAACCTAACCTAACCTAACCTAACCAAACCTAACCTAACCTAACCTAACCAAACTTAACCTAACCAAACTTAACCTAACCTAACCTAACCTAACCTAACCTAACCTCTCTCTCTCTCTCTCTCTCTCTCTCTCTCTCTCTCTCTCTCTCTCTCTCTCTCTCTCTCTCTCTCTCTCTCTCTCTCTCTCTCTATTAATATAGAAGGTTATAATTATAAGCATGAGAAAGTAAATCACAGTGAAAATTTTGTAGATCCAATTACAAAAAGTACATACTGAAAGTGTAAAGAGTATATGGCATAGTTTAAAACATAAAAATAAACGTCATTTTGGGACACACGGGAATATGTTAGATTCCTATTTGTGTGAATATGTATGGAGAGAAAGGAACGAAGGGAAAGACTTATTT
>JABUQX010036915.1:0-42405 GCA_015478945.1 Trachelipus rathkii | reverse complement strand
GACAACCTGTGCTGTTTGAATTTTGTGAGGATTTAATAGTTATTTTACTGTATCAATGTTGTTGTGTAATGGGGGGAGGTTGTGGTCTAAATTTTGAGTTTTTCTGAGTGTATGTTTTTTGTTTCCTTTATCGGGTGGTTGGTTTACGGAGATGTTAGCGTAATGTTTTTAGCAGACTGTCCTGAATGTTGTATTGGGAAGGAGGGAGTTATTGGGTAAAAATGGGGATTCGTGGGATGTGGGGGGTTGTTTCGTTGAGTTTTTAATTGTTTTTGATGGCTTGCCAGATTTTCTTATTGTCTATTGCGCGAGCATGTTGTTTTGCTTGTAAGTATTAGAAACTTAATTGGTAGTGTGGTGGTTATGAGGTTGAAAGATTGAGTGTTTATGATTGTTATGTTAGTTAGAAATGTGTGGGGTATAAGGATGGAGTTTCGAAGGGAGTTACTTTGTTTAATGAGCTTGGCTGATATTTGGGGTTGTATGTATTCTATAGACATTTTATGAGCCTTAAAAACTTTTGATGATTGTAATAAATTAGGCGAATGATGGAGGTGTGAAGGGATTGATGTATGCGTGGATTTGTATGGGTTAAGTTGGTTAAATTCGGATATAAGGTTAGTATACATATGCGGCCAGTTTTTTGCTTTTTGTAGTTATGATAAATGATAGATAAAAGATCATATTTTTGGGATGATTTTGGGGGAGTTTCGAGAAATAAGAATAGGAAAGTGATCCGATTGTAGGTTAGTAATATTGTCCCATGTTAGTAAGTGGTGTAGGGAGTGGGAACATGAATATAAACGTCTGGGAATAAGGGGATTGGTTTGACTGGAGAGGGATCGGGTGGTAGGCTTTTGGAATTAAGGATTTTAGGATTCTAATCGGTTAAGGATATGGTGCCTCGGGTCGGAAGGGTGTCCCTTTATACAAGGCAAGTGTGGTGGGAGTTAAAATCGCCTCTCGAGGATGACGAATTTGGGTAGGGATAATATTGTTAGAGGGGTGGTAGGTTGTTTGGGGATTTGGGTAGTGTGGGGTGCGAATTAGAGATTGAAGATGTATAGGTGGTCTTGTTCAGGAAGATGAAACAGGATTGGGATTTTATGCGTTTGGTAATAAAGTGGAGGTGTCGGAAGTTTGTGTGGTAATAATGTTGTCTATGGATTCCAGTGTAAATGGGAAGTGTTGATGGGGGGTGGAGGGAGTGATGGCCTCATAACCGCAGAACGCGGGGAGTGGGGTGTTTTGGGGGAGGGGGCTCTGTATGATGTGCTATATGGATGTTGTATTTTTGAGGAAATGGTTGAGTTCTATTGATTTATTGGTAGACCGTGATATTTTATTTGTAATATATTTGAATGTTAGGGGGTTGTTTTGGGATTTGGAGGATTTTGACATAAAGTGGAAGGGTGTTGCTAATGTGCAGCAGGAGAAGCCCTGAGTTGATTTCTGGGGGGTTGGCAATGGGCGCAGCAATTCAGGTGAATCCACTTGTGTACAACTTCACATTGATGCGCTATTTAGTCGCGACTAGTAGTGTGGCAATTATGGGGAATAACTATTTAAGGGGACCCGGTTTTTCTCTGACTCAACCCCGACCGAAGGAGAAGCAGTCCCATCACCAGCACACAGAAATGGCCTAAGGAAAAGACAGGAAGACATGTTGAAAAGAGTGAGTAGCAAGCAACAGAAAACATAAGTTATATACACCTGTGGGCCTGGCCTGTCAGCCTGGCTCTTTTGCTCAGTGACCCTCCGGGTGAAAGGGGGGATTGAGAGTCTTGCTTCCCCCAGGGCAGAAGTACACATTATATATATTATATATTATATATATTATAATATATATATATATTATAAATAATATATATAATAATTTATATATATATAGTATAAACTATATAATATATATTATTATAAGTATAATATATATATATAATATATATATATATATATATATATATTAATATATATATAATAATATATATATATTATATATAATATGGATCGGACCTTAATTAATATATACTATATATTATATATATAATAATAATATATATATATATATATATATATATGGATCGGAACCAAATATTATATATATCGTATAATAGATATATAGTATTATACAAATATATATATATATAATATATAATTTTTTATTTATATATAATTTATATATAATACTATATATTAATTATATATATATCATTAATATATATATTATTATTGTTATTATTATATTATAATATTTACCTGCGCTCTTAAGTATTATATTATTTATTATATTATATATTTATATAATTATTATTATTTTTTGTTGTATTTTTCCCTATAGATTGTATATATATATATATATATATATATATAGTATATATATAATTATTAAAAGTTAAGTATGAGGGTAATATGCCATTCAAGTCCTAATCATTTAAGATGTTATTTAATTATAATAATGGTAATCCATTAAGGAGGTAGATTGGTTTTGGAGAGTTTAATTATTAAAACACAATAATCTTAGACTATAAGTATAGATGAGTTATTATAACTTATAATAAAATTATATTTCCTTTGATTAATATAACCAATAAGAATTCCTAATAAGTAACCTTACTTTCATTTTCAAGTAAAAAGGTGCGGAAAAAAGAGCGGAAACTTTTTTTTGATCCGCACTTGCAAGTCCGCTAATTATATATTTTCTCTACTACACTCCGCTAGTCCGCACCTATCCTGGTAGTCCGCTCAGAGCGACTAGCGGACTAATAGAGCCGGTAAGTGCCACCCTGAGATATATATATATATATATATATAATATTATAATATATAGATATATTATATTATATATATATATAATATATAATATATATATATTATATATATTATATATATACGGTATATAATATATTTATATATATATTATATATATAATATTATATTAATATATAATAGTTATATCTATAATATATATATATATATCATATATAGGTATATATATATATATATTAAATATATATATATACTATATTATAATATAATAATATAATATAATACTATATTATAATAATATATATATTATATATATATATATATATAAATATATATAATATTATAAATATATAATATAGTATAATATATATATATATATATATATATAATTATATAATAATTATATATATATAATATATATATATATATATATATATTATATATATAAGATAATAATATATATTATATATTATATCATATTATATAATATATATATATATATAGTACTATATATATCTATATATATAATATATAATATATATATATATATATTAATAATATATATATATATATATAATAGTGGAAAAGGCAAGAAAGAATCTTCACATATTTGCCCAGATGTCCTGAATTTTAAATCAGCCAAATTAAGGCCAGCTTGAATTGCTAGAATGATGGAAATGAAAGAAAGTGGAAAATAGTAAAGAGTTTGCTTCAGACTCTTCAGCATGTTTATATAAGTACGTAAATTAAGCATGCTGTAGTCTGTTTAGAGGTGAGGAGAAGAAGGATAGAACGTTTATCTAGAGAACTGAATAAGATTTCTCCGAACGAAGGAAGAGATTTGACTTGAAAATTCATAAGAGCAGTGTCTATATGTAAAACGAATAGCATTAGGGAAATTATTGTAACAGTTCTACAGGCTAGATTAGTTTGGAGAGAAGTTAGTTAGAGTAGGAGGCTGCCAAGAAGCTGTCAACTTAGTAGAGCGGGGGACGTAACTGCACCAAAAACATTCGACCCAAACATTGCGTCACGTAGACGAAATATTATTATTACCTTAGATTACTTTGGCGCTTTCTTCCACAGGGCACGTCCGACTGCATTTGACACAACGTCATGTCGCAACCTGACATGGGGTAAAGACCCTCAACTCGCGCGAGGAGTGGCTTCTTTTTTCAGTGGTAAATTGGACTCAACACGACGACGGTGTTTACAAGGCGAAGAGCCGCTTTCGAAGGTGAAGATGCGTTTTCGGACGGCAAGGCCGCTTTCCAGGACGGAAGACTGTTTTCGAGGTCTGAAATTCTCTTTCGGAGGTTCTGAACGCATCAACTCAGCTGGCTTGGCCCTGCAAATAACTCGGGAGATTATTTTTCACACGATTCTATTCGATTCCTTCATTGCGATCATAACTCTAGATTGACTTTCAAATCAATCCTTTTTTTCAACCTCTGTTGTGAATGCTTACGAAAACGTATAAAATATTTCACATCTTAAATTGGAGCATTTAAACTCGAGTTAATCATGAATGACTCGTGGATGTCTAGCCACTATGCAGCAGAAGGCTGAAATATTTTATTTTAGAACCAGAGAGCTTTGGTGACTAATCTAATAACATAATATAATATTATCATTATATATTATAATATATATATATATATATATATATATATATATATATTATATATATTATAATATAATATATATATATATAATAATATATATAGTTATATATATATATATATATATATATATATATAATACCAAATTATAATAATCATATATATATATATATATAATATTATATATATATATATATAATATATATATACTTATATATATATATATTATATTATTATACTATATATATAATATATATAATATATATATATATATATATATATATTTATATATTTAATAAAATAAGAAACAGATATATATAAGATAATTACTACTCTTATATATATAATTATATATAATAATATATATAATATATATATTATATATATTATTATATCATAAATTTTATTTTACATTTATAGTATGGCTTAAGCTTCATCATTTTATAGATTTAATTACATTTTATATTTTGTTTTAAGTTTTTACTTTTTTAAACTTTTTATTTTTAAATATATAGTTTTTCTAATTTTCATATCTATATTTTATATATACATTTTTATAATTTTTATTAAAACTTTATTTTTAATTTCGGATTATATTTTAAAATTTCTTATAATAATTTTTAGTTTTTTACTAAATTATTTTCAAGTCCTTTTTATTAAACAATAAACATACTTTGGTTGGATCCTTAAAGACAGCAAGGCAGAGGCCCAAATACAAACACCCACTGCTCCACCATGGTCATGCGCCACCGTTTTACTGGTTTACGGTAATTCGACAACACATTTTGTATAAACATAAAATAAAATAAGTTGCTTGTATAAATTTTTATTAAAAATAACTTCTTAGAATGATCATTAACAAAATTTATTAAAAACATCTATATTTCTACTGAATCTTTTATTCTCTTTTATATTTTGGTAACGTTAAAATATGCACTAATCAAAATAAATCATCCACCTTACATCTCCACACATCTGTGATCAATTGACAGTGACTAAGTCATATTTAAGCGCCATGAATTAGTATAACAATAAATAGAAATATTTCTTGTATAACCATTGCGTCAAAATATTAATAATTATCAAACATAAACAAGTTAGCATTAATAAGCTAACATACCCATAACATGAACTCTAAAGATCTAGCGTTCTATAGCATTACTTCTATA
Organism: Trachelipus rathkii; assembly: GCA_015478945.1. Taxonomy (NCBI): domain Eukaryota; kingdom Metazoa; phylum Arthropoda; class Malacostraca; order Isopoda; family Trachelipodidae; genus Trachelipus; species Trachelipus rathkii. The sequence continues at coordinate 36,848 of JABUQX010036915.1, read as the reverse complement.
TATATATATATATTTATATATTATATATTATAATTATATAAATATATATGATAATATTATAATATAATATAATAATATTAAATATATTTTATATATATAATTATATATATAAATAATATATATATATATATATAAATATATATATATATACTACAATAATAAATGTTATTGTAGGAGTGATTCGTGGATAAAGAATGGTATAAACACGTGTAGGGTACATAGGTCTAGTCATAAGAGCAAGGTAGCTATTATATATCACGGGCGTATACTATGACGCGAGCTACTATATATATAAGCTATAGATATAAGATAGTATATACTCGGATAAGAATAATATAGGCTAGATACAGAGTGAAGGAGTAAACTATCTGACTTATTATCTTATATCAAAGTCAACGTCGTATCTGCCGATGGCACTCAATATAGAATATAATATTTTAACTAATAAATGATTTAAGTTTGTATCGTAACTTATATATATTATATTATATATATATATATATATATTAATTAAGTATAGCCTTAGGTTATAGCCAAGTACAAAATCACACTAATATTATATAAGTATTAATATATATATTTATTAGCATTAAACCAAGTAATTTTTAAAGATTGTGATTTATCTTAAAAGAAACCTGCCTACGGAGTGGTTGGGATAATAAATAACTTTTAATATATATTAATATAGTATAAATAGATATTATATATAATATATATATAATATATATATATATATAAAATATATATATATAATAAAGTTTGAAATCGGTCATTTTCGGAAGTCTATGACGTTCACAATCGACAATCCATGGCAGGATTTATTTCCTCCTCAATTTACGGTGTGTAGAGACATGTGTTCCTCCCTCAACTTGATACCTCTACAGGTAAGGTGTCACCGTTCCTTCGGAGGCGGAGGTTCTGGTCCTGCACTCCCGAAAGGTGGGGTGTGATCCCCAAGGTTTGTTTATGGCAGTAAGCTAGACTAAAAATAAGCAGCCGACAGGCCTTCGAGGAAAAAGGAATCGGAGCCAAAGAAGAGTTCAGAAACCGAAAAAACACTTAGCTTTGGCTCAGAAATGATATGCTAGCTTATTCGGGTGTTTTTTTTTAAAAAAGATTTTTTTTGGAGTATACAAAACATTTAATAAATAGAAAATGATTTTAGTTTGTTGACAATTACTACGGGCTAAGTAAATAACCATTGATATACTTGATAGAAAGAGTAGGCTAGGTTGAGTTTGCTTGGTAAATGCTAGTATTTACCGTTGTTATGCAGGGAACTTTGTTATTGTTTGCAATTTTTTATAAGTAATGTATGTTAGGTTTTTTGTTGTACATTATGTTCTTAGTTTAGATAATGTTACGTTAGTTTTATTGATAAGTTCAAACTTTGTTTATGTTGATAATTAAGGGAAAAGATTTACTGAAAACATAAAATGATTTTAATAAAATTTTATATTATGTACATACAAACAGCTTATTTTTATGTTGTGTTAATAATAATGTTTTTGTATGTGATGTTAATATTTTTATATCAGATTACTTTTAGTATGTTAAAGTAATGTTAGAGATTGCTAAGTTGACAACTCTTTATTGGTTAAAAACTTTGTAATGTTAGCATTTATTCGTAGTTCAATATGACTGTAAGGTTTGGTAACGATAAATTGTTGCTAGGTTTTGATTGTAATGTTAGTTACTTTACCGTTGTTAAGCAGGGAATTTTGTTAATGTTTTCAGTTTATTCGTACTTAAGTTATCTTAGATTTGTTATGATATATTATGTTCTTAGTTCGGGTAGTGTTATGTTAGCTTTAATAATGTTAAAACATTTGTTGTGTTAGCATTTATTCGTTAGTCAGTATGAGAAATAGGTTACGTTATGATAAATGTTTGTTAGATTTTGATAAATATTACTATGTTAACGATAAATTAACATTCATATGTTATAGATGCTAGAAAAGTGAGGCTAGGTTAAGTGTAGTAGGTAATGTTAGCTACTTTATCTTTGATAAGCAGGGAACTTTGTTAATGCTAACAGTTCATTCGTATTTAAGGTGTGTTATGTATGCTATGATACGCTATGTTCTTAGTTCATGTTATGTTATGTTAGCTTTATTAATGCTAAAACTGTGTTTATGTTGACAATTATTAATAATTTTACGCAATGTTCATTTAAAGAACGTATTTCTATGTTATGTTATACTAATTATGGAGCTTAAATATGATTTTAGTCACTTGGTCAAGGGATCACAGATGGTGTGGATGTGTAAAGAGCGAATGGAGTTTGATTATTGATTAAGTGATATTTTTACGTTACAAAATATAAAAAGAATAAAAGATTCAGTAGAAATATAAAATGTTTTTAATAAATTTTGTTATGTAATGAACATTCTAAGAAGTTATTTTTATAATATTTATACAAAGCAACTTATTTTTATTTTATGTTTACACAAAATGTGTGTTCGAATATAACGTAAACCAGTAAAGCGGTGGGGCATGACATGGTGAGAGCAGGTGGGTGTTGTGTTTGGGCTACTGCCCTACTGTTTTAGGATCAACAAAGTATATATTTTTAATAAAAAAAAATTGAAAAAATTTAGTAAAAACATAAAATGTTTTATAAAATTTTTAAAAATAAATAAAAATTTATAATTAAAAGTTTTAAAATAAAAATTTAAAAATACATAAATAAATTTGATAAATGAATAAAAATAAAACTGTAAATGTAAAATAAAAGTTTTAAAATAGTAAAAACTTAAAAATAAAATATATAATGTAAAATTAAAGCTATAAAATGTTGAAAGCTTAGAGCATAATATAAATGTAAAATAAAACTTATGATATAATAAAAACCAAAAACATAAACATAAATGTAAAATAAAACGTAAAATAACAAAAAATAAGCAGAAATGTAAAAGTTAACTTACACACAAAAAAAAACGATATGTCAATATTAAATAGTAAATGGTTTGGATATCAAAAGAAAAATATATTAAAATATAAATGTTAGCCACTATATTTAGAAAATGGAACACAGATGCATGACGGTATAGAAATAACAGTCATATGAACTGTAAGGATGAATTAAATTTGGCTAGATAATGTATTAGGAAAGATAGTTAGAGGAGAATAAAGTAAAGTGTCTTTATAATTAATATGCTGTGCATGTGTTTATGTATGTGTGTGGTTAATATGTTAAGCTAGATTAGGGTTGGCTAGGTCAAGTTAAAGAATAGAAGATATGTAGAAGCTGTGTGTGTATGTGTGAATGTTAGGTTAGAATGTTAAACAAGGGTAGGCTTGGTTAGGGTTAGATACACAAGGTATTAAAATAGGTGAAAAGAAATAATTAGTGATGAATGAGTAAAGTGTCTCTATAATTAATATGATGTGTGTGTGTGTTAAGGCAGTATGTTTAATTAGGTTAGGTTTGTTTAGACTGTTACAAAATGTATTAAGAAAGATGAAAAAAAGATAGTTAGGGAGTTATAAGGAAAATGGAAATATAATTAATAAGCTAGATGCGTGTTAGGTTAGTGTGTTTAACATGCTTAGGACTGGATAGGCTAAGACAGACTATGTATTAAGAAATATAGGTGAAAAGAAAGATAGTTAGAGAGTTATAAAGAAAGAGGCTCTATAATTAATAAGCTAATTTTGTTAAGATTCACATATATTGCTCAATATACAGCCTGATATAGCGAAAATCTAAGAAATTCAGTTATTAGATGAAGTAAACATTAAAATTTCATTTTAAAAGTGAACCAAATTTTTAGGTTCTGGCAAAGAATTTTATTTTAAGCGTAAAACCATTTCTGATTCTCTGGAATCATCTATTGCCTTCTTTTCTCTTAAGTTTTCTCAATTTAGGTACTCTGTGCGTTTGTCCTTTTTTATTCTTCTTTCTTCTGGGACCCCCTCTCGGAGTTGCTCAAACACCACGTAGGAACTTGAAACCATTCAAAATAAGTTTTACGGAGTTGTTAAATAACATGTAAAAAGTAATATCACTTGGAATATTATATTAGTATTCAAGATTTGGCTTGGCTCCGGCTCCCGGCTCCGGCTCCGGCTTTCCGGCTTTCCGGCTCCGGCTTATGAGCCTTCTCAGTTTCCGACTCCTTCTTTGGCTCTGATTTCCTTTGCCGAGGCTCTCGACTGCCTAATTTTCGGTCTAGTCTACTGCATAATCAAATAATAACAGCACCCCAATTGCCCGCGATGTGAGGGCGTGCAACCCAGGTCGAGAAGGCGCAACACTAAGTATATAGGGTATCCAAGTTTGAGGGAAATAGATGTATTAAGACGCATAATCGATGACGAATAAATTCTACTCTTTATTCTGCATTCAAACTCTCATCATCCTTCTCGAAGCATTCACATCCGCATGATAATATATATATAATTATATATATAATATAATATATAATATAATATATAATAATTATATATATTAATATATAATATATATATATATATATATTATATATATAAATATATATATATATATATAATAATATATTAAATTATATATTATAATATAATATATGATTATTATTAAATATTCATTGGGCAAATTTCTTTTTAAATAATAAAATTTCAACTTATTAGTGGTACATAGTGGCTTAGAACGTGGCAAGCAATTTTGTTTAGTTTTGAGTTGTGCCGTGGTGTGAGAGGGTCGGTCTGTCTGGTGAGTTGTGATATTGAGAGCAGGTACTCTTAGTTGCGAGATTTATTTTCAACGGAGAGGTTGTTAACAAAGAGGATTTTAATGTCAATCTGGAGTAACTGATCATGAGGAATCGAATGAACCATCTAAAAATGATGCTTCAATATCATTTGCGGGACAAGCTCTGAGATTCACATCAAACACCTCCGAAAAAGGTATCGGCAATAGAAAACTCGTCGTCTCCTCGAATACTTGCCGCATACTCGAAAGAGTCTTCCAACCTTTAGAAACATGTCGTCGTTATTAACGGATTTGTGCATATAGAAAAAGAGCAGACTCCTCCGGAGTTGGGAGCTTTACCCAAATCAGCTGCTGACATGACTTGGTCAAAATGCAGTCGATCGTGCCCTGTGGAAAAAGCCTCAAAAGCATTAAAAGGTGCCAAAAAGTATAAAAAGTAGCAAAAAATACATTCGTCTAGCGCCAAATGTTTGCGGTCAGTTGCACCCCCTTTACTACTTACACCATATCAAGGAGAGCAGTATCTGTGGAATTATCCCATAAATATGGTGCATACTTCATTCAATGCCAAAAATGCTCCTATGCTAAGTTAGCAAATGGGGTGGTAAGAAGAAGCTCCAAAGGTGCTTTAGAACACCCAATTTCTTTGAAACTTGTTAGAAAGAACATAATGCGATCCTTCAAAGAAAGATGAGAGAAAAGAAAATACCAAGAATATTAAAAAGAGAAGGTAAGAGTTGTGTTTTCAAAGAATATATAATAATGTGGAAGATAATGTCAAGTTAATAGATGAAAAATGTTAGTTATTGAGGTATTAAACACATCCATGTTTTATGTAACCCAACTAACTACACGTACGTGAAATATCAGAGGTGAGTAGCTTGAAGGCCAGCCTCGCAGCATCGCCTATTCGCTTTTGAGAGGGCCGTCTTTCAAAGTGGAAGGAGTATTGTAGAGTGAAGTTATCAGCCTAAGAATAGATAGGAGACAAAGTAACAGATACATGATTGATTCAAAATGTATAAAATGTTGGAGTAGATTAGAATCCTGAAGAACACCACTATATATAAATTTAAAGGATAAATGGTGGCTAGCAACAAAGCAGCCATAGAAAGACCTAGAAAGGGTTACGGAGAGAAGGATAGATACTGACCTAGGAAAGTTTAGAAATTAAAGCTTTGGGTAAGACTTCATTGAAAGCTTTGATGTGTTTAATATTCATAGAAATGCAGAAGAGCAGAGGAGCAAGAGAAAGAGTGAAGGGAAAGAAGATCACTTCCTTACAGAAGTCATACTAACAATCAGAGATAAGACTAGAAGATTTAAGATATTTCTAAATCTTGCCTTCCATAGAGGGAAGGAGGAGATTCTAGTAGAGACGAAAACATTGTGGCAAGCAGGTGCCATGTCCAGAGCAGACGGTTTGTAAAGAACCAAGCGGGATGCTTCCCCCCAGTGACCAGTACCATCAATTCGTAATGCTAAAATGAGAGGCAGAAATAACATCTTGATAAGTTGGAGCGAGTAGAGAGATTGGCGCCAATTGGAGCAAGGTAGTGAGCAAACGCTCAGTTTAGCAGAGGTTAAGACAGCCGTGGTGCCTCAGAGGTACAAGAGGAGAGAGAGAGAGCATGTTTTATTAATAGTTTGAAAATTTCAGAGAATGTGGGGAGCCAGAGTTGGAAATTTTTACTATTTTATTTTCTTTTTTTGGTTCGGAAAGCGCCTTTCGTGTTGATTCCCGGAATGACATATAAATAATAGTTCTGACATGAGACAACTTTAATTTTGAGACAGCCTCCTTGCAGCTTGCTGCAAGGGATCAAGCGAATAACCAAAATTATCAGTATTTAGTTCAGGTAGATAATTCATATAATATATTATATAATTATATATATATATATTATATATGTATATATATAATTATATATATATATATATTATTATATTATATATATCTATATATACTTATAATAATTTTTAAATCAATATATGTGTTCCATGGAGCTGGCAAAAAGTTTTTATAGTAACTAATTTTTATATTAGATATCTAATATAAAAATTAGTTACTTTGAATTGCACTTAAAAATGATGCAAGTTATATAACAAATAAACTTTTAGAGTGATTAAATAAATAAACTATCGAAAAAAAAAATCGGATTATTTTTTATTTATATTTTTATTAAAATCTTTTTTACTAGTTTTAATACCATTATAATAATTATAATATAATATTTTAATATTTTTATTATTTATATTATATATTAATTTTATATATTCTTAAATATTATATTTATATTTATATTTTTTTTATATATATATATATATATATATATATTTATATATATATTATATATATATTATATAATATATATATTTATATATATATATATAATATATAATATTATATATATATTTATATTATAATATTATTTTATATTATTATATATTTATATTATTTATTTATATCTATATATATATTAAATTAATTTTTTGAGTTTCATTGTATTAAATTAACATAATTTAAAAATAATACGAGTGTTTTATAAACTATGTATTTATATTCTTTAATTTCAATATATATTATATATATATATATTATATATTATATTATATATATATATAATATATATATATATATACTATAATATACTATATTTACTATATTTATATTATATTATTTATATATATATTTATACATAATTAATTAATTACTAATATATATTTCTGCTTATCAGTATGTTATAATGATGTCCGTTCTTTCCGTCTTGTATGCCTTTTATTAGACGTGTAAGTAGATTTGGAGCAAGATTTTTTTGCTTCAGTAAGATTTTTTCTTTTGTTTGATTTCAAATTATTTGTCAAAAAATTTAAAAATGGAGTTTAGATATATATTTTTATATATACATAATATAACAGGAAAATATAGCATATTATAAATTATATTATTATAATATTTATATATATATAGTATATATAGTATATATATAGTATATATTAAATATATATATATGATATAATATATATTTAGTTATATTATTATTGGTGAGGCAGACATCCCGCTATCCGATCGCACGCGGGCATCCGCCATATTAAAGATCCGATCCGGTCGCTCCGGCGCTTTGCTGCGGATGTTGCGCGTTGGTTATTGTCCGGATTGATAGTTTTTATACATAAAGAATAGTATAGCATCGATCTGAAAATAAATTCAAAATGTCAATGGTTGAAGCAATGCTCGAGATAGGCTGAGTGGGGTACTATCTTGTCTTTCACAATACTGCCAATCGCTGGATATACACTTAGTATGATGAAGAAGTATTGCTCCAAAGCAGACTTTGCTTCGAAAGACGGCTGATTATTCCATAGCTTTAATGTTATCAAAGACTTCCCTGCGTGGAGATGGGACAAGCATTTGATTCAAGATTATTGCTGGAATCTTGAAAAAACAGTTTATTATTTATTCATGAATAAACCTCTTTATTAAATCCAGTTTAGGCAAATGGAAGCAATAAAATACATTAACTAATGAAACTTTGAGAAGACTACGACCAAAAAATCCAGGCTTCTAGTTCTGACTTTATGTCACCCTTCCTACTCTCGCTGCTATGGAAGTTTGTTTCCAACTCAAGATGAAAATGCTGACCCGTTTAAAAAGAATGAAAGAGATGTAATTAAACTAGAGGTTGTTCTTAACGTTTGGTTCTGTGAAATTAATGGCCTTACAACATTTGCAGTTACTTGGTTCCTTTTATAAAGCAAATTTTTTGTTTCCATTTTTTAACCCAAGCAAAATCGTACTTGTGTTGCCCAGTGAAAAAACTTCCCAATCCGAACCCGTCTATAATTCGCTCCAGTAAAAGAAAAAAAACAAAATTACGAGAACAACCCTTCTACAAGCAATCAATACAGATCGACTGGTGTTTCACAGTCCAGTAGTGATGACGGACACAGCATTAAGAAAGGAGTTGTAGTTGTTAAGATGATTGAAAACTTCACAGATAAACGATTAGTTCAAATTGATATCTAATAGTTGGTGTGTAAGTTAGCAATGTTTGACTCACGCTTGAGTGAAATGCAGGAAAACTGTCGTATTCGGAAAGTCGTATTACTACATTCTTAAAGAGAAAAAAAGATGATAATATTAAGACGCAATTCGTTCTACAAGTAGAATCAATATAACAGATTCATGAAGGTTCTACAGGTTCCCAATAGTCAGTAGTGAGAGATCCATTCGAGCTACCGAAAACCACCCCCAAACACCATCGAAAAACCCCATCGAGCAATCACCATCGAAAAACCCACCTGAAAAACCCCCCCTGACTTTGATTCTTCCTGGGTCTTTTTGGTCCACCGCGGTATTTTTTGGCAACGATGTTTTTTGGCAACTAAATTTTTTTTATAATTGTTTGCAACCCTTCGAAGAAGGTTTGCGCCAGATGGGGCGAAGCTCCATCGTTAGTATTTGCCCGTATTTTACCCCGCCCTATTTTTTCGGGCGGTCATTTGTTGCCAACGGTTTTTTGATGTGTCTTTAGGCTTAGCCATTTTTGTGTTTAACTTGTTGTTTCGATCCCCGCCACGCAGTGTGCGACCGCCGACCGGCAAGCCACCCGCGTTTCTGACCCGCGTGTTTCCCGCCGTCGCGTGCCATCCGCAGGGGCATTTTCGCGTCCCCGTTCCTGAACGTTGGGTCAATCACCGTCTGAAAGTAAGGTTCTTTATAGCGCGAGACGTGTGTGGGCATATGTCACCGGATATCCCGGTTTCGCTCCTTTAGAGATAAATTACCGATGAGAACTCCATCCTATTGTGAAGTACCCTTGTATGTTAAACGTTTTACCCTGTCTCAGACATGAATGAAGACGTATGGTTAACATGCGATTGGGGAACTACGTTTTTCTTTTATTACGATCAATTAAATTCTTGACTTTACCCCAGTCATGTACGTTTTTAAAATTATTAATTGGAACAAAAATAAATCTATAGTCAACCCCAATAAAAAAAAAAGTAAATGAAAATGGCGAGACCGATAAATAGAAAATAGGTAGTGAGAGTTATAGAATAATGATATTAGGTTATTTAGCGATATACTTGATATATCATAAAACAAATACAGTATTTTATTTTTGAAAATTTATTATATTGTACATTAAATGAACAATTTTATTTAGCATAAATTAGTGTTCATTACTGTGCTACAGTGCCGAGCTACGTTAAACACGATCTCTTAAGGGGTGTGTGCCGAAAATTTTATTGCAGTTAATTAGCGTTACATCTCTTATTTGGGCGCATTCATTATCCGACTGTCCATTCCGGGTAAATGTTTTTCAGTTATACGTATGCTGCGGGTGTCAATATTATGGAATATCTTGTGAATGAAGGATCCATTTCTTATCATATTTGCGTAACAGGTGAATTGATGTTACCGTCGTGTCTGTTAATCATGTGTGAGGTGGATTATCGTCGTTTGAAGACATGCCATATCACGGATTCTGTCTTTCACTCTTAATCATTTCAAAGTTAATTCTTAGCCATGCCTTGGAATTTATTATTGTGTCCCCGAGTTGTTCCTTGTTCAATTGTTATACCTTTTGCTTTCAGATGTGAAGCCCACTCCGAGTCCTTCTTTTGCTTATTCGAATGGAGTAGGTTTAGACCCGTGACACGAATTCAGATATTCTTTCAGTCTATCTCGTCAGTCAGTTTGCTAAATTTTCCAGTGTAGGGAATATATCGCCTTTTACGGGCTGTGACAACGCTGTCCCCGGATATGCCAGTAATAACCCGATGACTAGAGAATCGAGGTTCTATGATATTCGACCTGCATAAGTGTGGTAAAGGAGCAACCGCGAATTTGTGGCATTGCTGTTTATTAGTGAATCCCTATGTGGTGAACTTCAATGTATTTTTATCCTGCTAAACTATGTTGTCTTAAACTTTAGATCAGCCCTTCTTCATTATTCCCCTGGGGTAACTCGTACGATTCCGTATTTTGGAAGTACGTGAGCTAGTTTCCCACATATGTTAAGGGGCTTGGCCCTTATATCGCATTACAGGGGATTGCTGTTCAATATTGTCTGGATATAAGGAGTATGTTCGCTTCATTTTGAATCGAAGGGGGTTATTGTTGAAGGGAATTTTTCGCCCAAGCTGTTAGTCGAGACACCTCCGGTTACCCGGCTCGTATTCATCGATGTTTTAGTTAGTTTGCGAATGTTGTATGTTGCAGTTGTAATTTCCTAATTTCATGGATTTTTTATTTCTTCTGACTTTCTGCTCAGTATTGCCTCCAGTCAAGGACGTAATATATCTTTAGAGGCGGCCTTGTTTTCGTTTGTGCTGTCAGTTTCGTTTAATGGCGGATGCGCTGTTTTTACAAATAGAAATAATTACGTTTGCATAGAGGGCGGGGGCGGTGTCAGATTCGTGGACGGTATTACCGGAAAATACGGAGAGTCCCGAAATAGTGGACTTATTTCTTGGTTAAATTTTCTATGGAAGGAGATGCTAACTACAGTTTCGTGGCGTGTGCTGGAGGGTTTCGTTTTTCTGAGAGGATCCAATGATTGTGAAATCTAGGAGTTCCAATTGAACGACTTCTGTGGTGGGTAATAGATATCGAGGGCGTCTGTTCGGCCCGCCCGTACAAGGTTCACTACCTTCTGGTTTCGCATTTGCCAGTTTGCATTCAATTATTGCAGTATTGCCTCTGTTCAGTGGTTCGTCGTTGGTGATTATGACCACCTGAGACCTCACACTTTTTTTATTTTGCCAGATTCGCATATGCCATATTATATTACTTCATGTTAAGCTTGCGAACCTTATCATCCGTCTTGTTCGATGGTTGTATGACCTTATCAAGACTTGTATTAGCCAAGTTAGAGTTTTTTGAGTGCCCTTGTTAGCTGTTATGACCATGAAATACCAACATGATGTAAGACATTTCTTCATGGCGACATGTACCGTTGGAGGAGGTGTCGGTGTGTTATTAGTTCTTCGTTTGTTAATTTAACGTGAGAAGGAGGGACGCGTAGATCAATTATGTACAAAGAGACGTAGGTAGTTTCAGCTGGTTTATATGTGAGCCGTCAGTGTTTTTGGAGTACCTGTTTTTGTTATCTAAATTTACCCCGCTCGCCACCTTCTTGCATGTTCCGATTCCACCCCGGTGCTTATAATCTCAATGAATGTAAGGCATTTCACTAATTATGAGTTGTATGATATCCAGTACGTCTATTGGACAGATGTATTTGCAGTCAAGTGTTGTTTATTATATGAGATGAATGATATGCTCGCATGGTAGAACCAATCAAGCGCCGTCGGAATTTATGATCTAGGAGCGGTTGCCCCTGAATTTCTCGAAGGATTGAGATAGAATATTATTTGAACATAATGAGAATACTCCTTAATAAGTATCGTGTCGTTATTGTTAATGTTTGACAACGATCCAAATCAGCCTTTTCCACCCGGGGAACTGCTCGTTGAGTTGTTGTCTCACAAGGTCTCTTTCCCCCCCCGAAATTTTTGACCTTGTAATTTATATTTCAAAGGGTAGGAAGCCCCCCCGGTAAGGAAAGAATCTTGAGAACCTACTGTAAGTAGCATGGATTTAGTGTTTTTTATATCCAGGCTAACATTAATGTGTCCTTAAGATGGTTGTTGTGTTGCCCCCGGTATAGGTTATTATTTGGTTTCCCGTTTACCGGATGCGGGTATGGAGTTGCGGTAGGTCTGGCTAAGCGAAGTTGCTGTACCCACCCAACTGGATGCGAATTACTCATTATGAGTGCAACTAGTATGTTCGATTCTTATGTGATGATGTGTCAAGCCAAACTGATATTAGTTGAGACTAGGGATCCGAGAATTTCCATAACTTTTGTGCTTCAGAGTTCGCTTGAAGTATTTCAGTTGGACAGATTCACAGTATTGGACACCGGTGATGATTTCTAGGAGTCTTCTCTCCGCAAATCGACTGCCCTTGTCAGTCAAGGTAGACAATATTGGAGATAATCTGTTTTTACGCGGTGTCCTTCATCTCACGAAGTATTATGATTTAGGTTTCGATATCATTAATAATGTGAGTAGGCTTTCGTTTGGCGAAGCATATCTGTTGGACTTGATTTTCTCTAAAATTGGTGGATTATACTCGTAGTTCCATACTTGCTCCATGCAGGTCCACACTGAATATGCATAGCCCGTCGTGTGGTGTTTTGCATGTTATCAGCTCTATTCATTGTGCATAATATACCTTAAGGTTTTGATGTGAGGTTTATGAATTCATGCAGTCTCTTATAGAAATCCCGATTGCAATTCTACGTGTAAAAGCGTAGAGTGTCCCCCGGCAAAGCCTTTAATTTATAAGGTTAGCATTGTCCGAACTGTATTCAGTGCTTATTTTGTGAATGATTTTAAATGTCTGTGGAACATTATAGCCACTGATGGCAAAAACGAGGAACCTTGAGTTTTCTTGAGATACCCCGTGCTAGAGCTATCTGGATTGATCTCAGAAAAGTAGATTAAATGGTTCTCGGATAGTATCTATTACCAAAGGAGTAGTCCCTTTTGCTCGTGTGGTTTACGATTATTCTCGAGTTTTACCGTTTATCGTTAGTAAAACAAATCCCTGCCTTGTATTTTTCCTCTAATTACTGTGAAATCTCGCTTTAGGGGGACTCATAAGTAACCGGCATTGTTTTCGATCTCTATCCTATTTAATGTAGATCCTTAGCGGTGAATTTATATTTTGGGGCGATGGCTGGGTTTTTAGACATGAGTGTTGAAGTTATATAACAGGCAGCAAAGCCTGAACCACATGTTCATAGTTGTTATTTCTATTCTCGTTATTTATACCAGTGTACTGTATTATTGTAAAGGTGTTAAAGTTCACATAAGAAGGTAATTGGTCTTACCGTCGGATAATGTGCATATCTGAATCTCAATGTGAAATATAGCATGCCTGGTTCCCAGATTGAAGAGTTTGAAGCCCGAGTCCGATAATATTTAGCCAGGATTCGGTGAGAAATATATTCATGAGGTATCGTATATGGGAATTGACCTCATTCTATCCGTTAAGTAAAGGATCCTGCAGGGGATTATTCCGATAGTCCCTACTCCTATTTACTGTTCTATCACATTGAATGAGCTATGAGTACGTCATTAAATGTTGCGAATTCCCGTAAGATCTGGGTGTGATCGACACGTCTCTGAAGCCGTGTTGTCGATTAATCCTGGTCGGTAGGTCATTCACCGTGTTACCTTTAACACTCTGTCGAGGAAGGTGCAGGCCGGTTCATCATCTCTCTCCTCATCGTCATGAATAACCTCTATACAGTGAAGGACCGCCCAACAGCCCGTTCATTCCAGCGATCCGTCTGGATTCGCTTTCTGCATAGTTTTTTTGGAAAAGAATGAATCATAACCAATCGAAGTATATTATGATACAATATTTTTCAGTATATTTTTCCGTATGTATATATATGAATTGTAACTTTACGAAGATCCCGAAGTTGGATATTCGTTTAGATAAGGGGGTGGGGCTCTTCATGTGTTGATTTGGATTATTTGGGCATAGTTTTGTGTCTGTTGTTTACGGAAGCGTTGAGTGATTTCTGTTGAAGGAGAAAAGATGAAATACCATAAACATCGAATAGCATTTCATAATTATGTAAACAGCATTTTTAAGTATTTTTTCAAGTAATAGTATGTAGATTAGTATAACTTACTGTAGATTCCGAGTTGGGATATTCGTTTCAGATAGGGGAGGGGTCCTTTCAGTGTATTTGGGATTATTGGGTGCCCCCCGTGATTTTAAGTTTGATTGGCGACGTTTGCGAGTTTCAGCTCAGCAACCCCAGTCTTCTTTTACAGCGTAATTGGAATCCAGCCACCTCGACTTAGTTGACAACAAGGGTAACTGGCCAAGTACCAATTTATCACTGTAATGGAGATACGATTATATGTGCTATATTTAGCTATATACTTCTAACGTATACTATATATAGTATATATATTATTATATTATATGATATATATTTATATAATATATATATATATATATATATATATATATATAAGATACTTTGTAAAATCTATGATTAATAATGCGTAATCAAACTTACTCTAGGCCGAATCCTATTATCAACGGGTTGGGAATTAAGAAAATAAAGTTTCCATCTTTTCTCGCTTTACGTAGAGGTCGGCACACATCCTCTCACATATCCCCCGTCGATATTCAAAGGATGCATCCCAGTGTCCACTGGTACAGGAGGTATTTCGTTCTCTGGTCCCTAGCATCTTACGCTGTAAATAAGGATGATTTATGATATATTATAAATTATAGTTATAATATATATATATATATATATATATTATATATATACTATGTATAAAATTTTTTGTATAGTAAACATTTTATTTTAGAATATATAATATATTATCTTATGATTAATATATAATTTAATCATTAGCCTTGCAATGGTTCAATGCTTGTTTCCCCCCGGTCTCATCAGCTTCAGACTGCATTTTCATTAGGTCCACAGTTCCCTGAATTCGACCTCTTCAGATACTCTCGAGCACCGGTGTCTGTTACAGGTTCGGATATCATGAAAGTGGTTTTAGACCCCAGTTTTTGAATTTTTGCGCCCACTTGATGTTTTCCGATTTTTTTACAATTTTGTCAACTAAGTAAACATGAACAGAAACTGTATATATATATAATTAATATATAATATTTATATTATTATATATATATATATATATTATATATCTAATTAAAAAAATAAACTGATATTAATAATATATATATATTATTATATAGATATATTTGTTAAATTAATTAAATTTATTATTCTATTAAGATTTCATTTACTATGATTATATATATTAATTATATATATTATATTTATTATATTTATATTATTATTAATTATTTATATATATTTTATACATATATATATATATATAAATTTATATACATTAGAGAGTATGAATATGGTTAAAGAGTAACTGAGTTAAGCGTAACTGAGTTAAAGCAGTAAAATGAGTTAAAGCTAAAGCAGATTAAACCAAAGACCTATTCGCCTTGATGGTATGTAGAACCTCTATTATTTTTGATTTTGCTTTAAGGTAAAGCGTAATGTTAATACATAGAGTTAAAGCCAGTAAAGTATGAGGTTAAAGGAAGTAAAAATGAGCATAAAACAGATTAGCAGTAAAACAAAGCATATCCCTTGTGCTAGGTTAGACCTATTCGATTTTACTGATTTCTGATTTAAGGTAGTATGTTATAAATTATGATGTTAAAGCAGGAAGTAAAACATATGGTAGCAGCCCAGTAACATAGCTTTAAAAGTAAGCCAGTAAAACAAAAGCATTACTATGCCTTTGGGGGAGTGTAAACTCATTGATTTATGATTTACTGTTTAAGTATGTAATGTTAATACAATATATGAGTTAAGAGCAGTAAAAGCGAAGTTGAAAGCAAGTAAGCGAAATTAACCCCCCAGTAAGCGTAAAAAAGCATAACTAATCTTAGGTGTTAGTAAACTTCTATTGATGTATAATTTATGCTTTAAGGTATGTAAAAGTATATGTTTTTAATGAATTTCGTCATTGTAAGTAGAAATAAAATGACTTGCTATTGGATTTTTTTTTCTTCTTACATACAATTTTAAATTTATAAAAAAAGTATTAAGTATATAAAAAGAATATGTTAAGTAAATATTGAGTTTAAGCAAAGTAACGGAGGTTTGAGAGTTCGAAGCTGACTCCCAATAATCTGAAGTCACAAGTTGTAAGCATTATAGGGAGTCCCAAAGTTGCATCAAAAATTCACGTTGGGAATGTGAGTGTTAGTGTAGTGAGTGACTGGTGAGTGAGTGTAAGTGTAAGTTTATGTTGGTGTATAAGTGCATAGACATTAAGTGTTTGAATGATGTAGTGTCTATGGTGTATAGTTCATGTGTTTTGGTTGTTAAGTGAATAGATGCGTTGTGTGTGTGTGGTATGGGGTGTGTGTGATGTGCTGTGTTGTGTTGTAAGTGCAAGTGTCTATAGGTTAGTGTAAGTGTCTATTGGGCGTGTAGTGCTGTACTGTGTGTGGGAGTGTGTGCATGTGTGTTCATCTGGTGTGTGTGTGTGTTGTGTATTCTGTCAGTAGAAAAATTGTAACTCATACTAGGAGCTTTAGCAACTTGTAGTGATACACCCCATCGATTCTCATCTAGTAAACATAGGGAGACACATTATTGGGCTATTCTGGTTCAAAGAGAGGCTAGAAAGGCTTGAAAAAAGTGGCACTCAGTTGGCATTATGGGCATATTGGCACTATGTGCCTAACTGCATTATTGGCATTCTGGCACTGGACTCGATCATATCTAATACTCCATAGGAAACTAAATGAAACCCTAATATATTATTTTTTTATATATATATATGCTATTATATATATATATTTATATATATTAATATATATTATATATATATATGATATATATTATATATAATATATAGTATATATTTTATTTATATTAACTACCTTGAAAAACTTCTCTTGCTTTATGTTGGTAATAATATTCAAGTGTTTGAGCTTTTAGCACAGGAATCGGAGTATTGTTTACTAAAACTTAATTGCTAATATTGATCCGTTATGTTTGTGTAACGTCACTTCAAATCCGTTTTGTATTTAGATTTTGATTGTCTAGGCAAGCCGTTTGTAATATCCTACAAAGAGATAAAATAATTATATCCGTTTGTTTACGAAATTA
The DNA here is from genome assembly GCA_015478945.1 of Trachelipus rathkii. Lineage (NCBI taxonomy): Eukaryota > Metazoa > Arthropoda > Malacostraca > Isopoda > Trachelipodidae > Trachelipus > Trachelipus rathkii. Next base: position 19,391 of record JABUQX010036915.1, on the reverse strand, counting down.
GCGTCAATGATTTTCGCATAGTATTGCAAGTTAAAATAATTAAATATTGTAAATGTATTATAGTTGCTTTTATATTTATAATTTTACCATTGAGTATTATGAATTAATACTATATGTACAATTCCCTGTACCGACATTTTTAAAACGAAAATTAAAGAACTCTTCGAGGGAAGGCGTGTTCAGGATTTCAGAGAAGATGATGCAAAATAGCATTTTTTTTTAATTTTTATTTATAATTTGATATTATTAGTTTTTATAACACTGAATGGTTGAAGTTATTCAATTTAAGTCAATGATGATGATAAACATTGAATGTTTGAAACACGTTCATATTTACAACCTCCAAAATATAGTGTATTTGCAATAATATTAAAATAAATTTTTTATTTTATTTAATGAAAAATGCCAAAATTTGTCTTGGACTTATAGTTCGTAATCCCAACCTTACCTAGTTGGCTATGTTAATTTTTTACACCACATGAATGATGTTGGAAAGATTGAAAAGGCAAATAAAGATCTGAAGAAGGAATTCCCTATATTTATTTAGAATCCTTCTGGCCTTTTTGTGAGGAGGAAGTTTTAATAGGAGCTGTAAAGAATTGTTTCATTGTATGCTTGCCAGTTATCTTATTAAATTATACGATTTAAAATTTATATTTTGAGTATGTAAGAAATCTATTTATTATGGGTAGATATAATTATATTATTATTATCATTATTATATATATTATATATATATATTTTATATTATATTTATTTATATATTAGATTATATTTAATATATATATTATATAATATTACTTATATTATATATTTATATATATAATATATATTATATATAGATTATGTAGTGAAAGTTATTTCGAAAGTATAGTTGGTTTCGAGATCCATTAAATATTTGTTAAAGTCTTTAAAAACAGCGTTTTTGTAAAATATGAATTTTGCCTTAAGAACTCTCGTTGTTTCAAGTAAGTATAATTAATCAACGTATTGAAAGTTCACCTTAGCTTATTGGACTTTCGATTAGGGTTCTTTGCTAGGCGATTTGGACCAATGGCACGGGGACTTCGCGATTTGTAAAAAAACGCCCGACAGAAAGCTTTGCACAGATTCTCCCCGATTTGGATAACACCGATTTGAACTTGACGAAGATCAAGTGGAAAATCGTTATAACTGGCGGAGCAAGTTCAAGAATGAGCATAGCAGTTTATTCTTTGGTCAGAACGATGAACAAAGTAATAATGAGACTTAAAAATAAATAACTAACGTATCTGAAAAAAAAAAAAAAAAAAAAAAAAAAAAAGAGGGTTCTAAAATTAGTTGTCAAATGGGGACGTAGGTACAAGTCATATTAGAAAAGGGGTTTCAAAATTAGGGGGGGCAAATAGGCCGGTGAAGTCGCGGATGTCAAATCGGCTGGCAACAATTTTCGAAGGCGGATGACCAAAATTACCAGGTGCCAAAAGCCTAGTAGTTCCTGTGGGGCAGCTCTGCGGGGGCCCAGGACCGAGCGGAATGGATTCTATACATAGTAGTGAATGAAGAAAACACGCATTATCCAAGATGCCCAGTGAAATGATTGAAACCTATCCACCAAGAACGATAGATACAATCAAATGACGATCTTATCAGTTGGTGGGTTGTTAATTAGCGAAATGAAATTTTTACCCGGCTTAGTAAACTTGAAGATACTGTCTGCCTCAATAGTTCCAAGTGGAGAGTATTTGAAGCCCCAATGCTGGTTAGGCTAATATATGATGAAGAGAAACCAGATGCGAAGAAAACATAGAAGGCAGAAAATATGTCTCTCAGACCAACTTCCATATTTGTTTCATACTAGGCCAAAAGTTATATTAAATCATGTAAAATCTGTTCATTAAGTTCGGAGGTTAGAGGAAAGAGGTTGATGGTTCATTTGAGTTGGGTCGTCGCGCTAGGTAACAATTATATTATAGTTTTGGCTACAAATACGATATATAATAATGATATATTATAGATAATATATTCTATATATATACTATATATTTATAATAATAATATACTTATATAATATATTTATATATATATATTTAATATAATCTTATATAATTATTACTATTATATAGTATATTTTATGTTAACATACCAGTCCCGTTCCGCATCCGATCGCGGATTGTAAAATCAACATTCCGCATCCGATCCGATTCCCGCGGGAGGCGAAAATGAATTGCAGCATCACTAAATATATATATATATATTTATACTAATTCTTATATATTTAATTTATGCTCTAATTAGTGTTATATTATAAATAATATATATATTATATAATATATATATTATATCAATATAATATTATATATATATATAATTATATATATTTATTTATATTATATAATTATATAATTATATTTTATATATTAATATTATACTAATATAGTATATATAGAAAAGATAATACATATAGATCCTGTATCTAAATATAATATTTATTATTATAATATTATCTATTATATATCTTATATATCTATATTATACGTACTATTATTATTATATTATATATTATATATATATAATTATATATATATATTAATCATTATATATATCATATATTTTATATTCATATACTATAATATATATATATTCAGTTCAACGGTTGCTACGATCCGATCGCCCCAATACAGAATCAAATTAGACAACATCCCGTTACATACTATCGATACATACTCAAATCTAGACTAGAAACAAGCTGAGTATTAGGAAGGGGGCGGGGATATTTCACATATTCGGATTAACAAGATCAGGACAATTCTATAACTGTGATTATGGTGTCCTATAATCATAGTCAATGATAAATTTCATTAATGTCTAAATCGTAGACATTCCAATTGAAGAGAAAAATTGTCGAAGATTTTAATTTTTTTTTAATGATCCGAATTAAACTGTAAAGGAAAATGGTTGACAGATTTTTTTTTATAAATTTTTTGTCAATGTATTGTGTCGATCATTTTTCCTGTCTATCATTTGGGCCTAGCTTCATCAAATATTTTAATTTTAACGAACGTTTGCCTTCATATTATTAATTGGATTACTAATTCAGTGTGGATTTTAAATTCGTAGCTTTATGCTTTATGTTATTTCAAAATCTCATAGAGATTTGTGATTGCTTTACGTTCCTGGTTTAAGGGAGTCCATTGTGGTTCATTTATTCATTGTATGTGTCATTTATTTTTTATTTTTTTATTGTTATTAATTTTTTAACAGAGTTTTTTTTTGTTATATTTTTGGTTTTGTTTATTTTTTTACTAAAAGTACCTTTTGTAGAAATAAAAAAAAACATATTAGTAAACACTATGAAAATAACTCACTTGATTAGCCGGTAACAGTATTTTACCATTTGACAATAAGACCTCAATTACTTTGATGGAAGTGTAACGCCTGTGTCTGAAGTTTTTGCGTTTGAATAAGTCGTGCTCGTCCGTGATGGATTATCATATCTGATACCATGTAAATGGTTGAAAGTCGTTCCAATTTCAAAGCATGCCCCCATTTTATAGAGCTAAAATTTGCCAAGATAAAAGTTATATAGTAATATGATTATTCTATATATGATATAATAAATATATATTATATATAATATAATGTATTTTTATATTATAGGGCGTGGAGGGCAGCGGGCAGGGGCGGGACGCAGGGAGCGGGCGCCATTGCCCCCTAATCTATGTCGAATAAACAAATGAACGTATATTTGTTTCCCGACGGTGGATTTATTGTGTAGAAAAACTTGTGAAAGATCTAATCATCGTAGATAAGAACAGCATATTGTATTACTTAAGGTATATGAATTACTTTTTGATTTGTTCATTTTAATGTGTTTTCGTTTTATATTGACTTAAAGTCAACTAGCTGTGTGCTTTTATGTTTTATTTTCCTCCGTTAAGAACTCTCCGGAAATGTTGAGACTTTGGCGGCTGCAGCTGCCTAATCAATCACGAAGGTGATAACGATTGGTAGTCAGTGCAGACAGCCTCCAAAAACCCATGCCAGTAAAAATAAAGACGAAATTACCAGCAAATTTGCAAGACCATCATTTTGCCTACGGTACAACTTGCACATATAAAAAGAAATGATTAAATATTATGAAACATGATTAATTGCAATGACTATAGTTCAAAACCGAAATGAAAGAATAATATTAGATTATATATATATATCTATAACTTATTTATATTATATATATATTTATATATATTTATATATAATTATATTATAATAATAACATTATTTTATTTCCTATATTTTAATATATATTTATTATTATTTATATTATATATATATATATATAAATTAATATATATATATATATATATTATAATATATCTATCAATATTATATATATATTATTTATCATAACTTGCAACCATCTAAGAAATTTTGCTACGCCCATATGTATAGTACATATAATATATATATATAATATATATTATATAATATATTTATTCTTTTATTGTTAGTATTATATATATTATATATAATATATATTATATATTATTATATATATAATATTATATTATTATATATAATATATGATATATAATATATAGAATATTATATTTTACATCAACCTTTCACCCCTAAAGTGAAATTTGCCCTACGGCTATGTTTTATAATTAATTATACTATATTTATTTAATATATATTCTTAATATATTTATTTTATTTTATTATATATATTATATATATAAAATTTATAATATATATATTATTATTTATTATTCTATATATTATATTATATATATCTATCTATTATTAATATATATATTATTAATAATAAATTTAATATACTATGTATGTGATATTTCGTGTTTTAATTTTGTTACATCCATTGTTTATTTCTTTCTTTATTTATATTTTTTAAGCTCTTAGTATTTGATATTACATCTTTAATTCTTTTTAACTAACCGTCATCATTTTCATTTGAACCGGTGGTCAAAATTTCTTAATCCTTTATAGCTCGTGTGAGATTAAATTTATTAGGTATGTACATCTAAAGTAAGACGTAAGACTAGTAAGATAGCGTATTGAAATTTTTTGGTCATCAAATATATTCTTCATTGTGGACTTGTTACTCCATAAATTTATTATGAATAACTTCATGATTGTGTAAGATTCTAATGTAATGTCTAATCATTACATCAGTCTTGAGTTCGTGAGTTTATGTGAATCTTGCTCTCCATGTTGGCTAAATTTTATGTGCTCTAAAGAGAAATTCGTGAGATAAAGTGTAATTGTTTATTTATTTAATTTCTGTATCTCTCATTAGATACTTCTGTGCATATAAATGATGGCATTATTTTTTGGAACCATTCTGTTAGGGAAGACTAAAAATCTCGTGTACCAAAAAAAACAACATGCTCTCAAGTGAAAGAAGGACGAAGAATCGTTTTTATTTAAATTGTGTGTCGGGGTATGCTATACACGGCTGTGGATGCAGGATGTATACTCTCATATAAGCATGAAATTTTAACAGATTACTATTGTATATATATGTATCTAATAAATAAATATACGATACGTTAATTGAATATTATCATATATAATATAATTAATAATATTATTATATATATATATATATCTGTATCATATTATATATAGTATATATTAATATATCTCATTTTATATATAATCTATAATATTAAATATATATATTATAATCGTATTTAATATATATAATTAATATCATATTTTATTACAAAGTATTAATATATATATATATTTTTTAATATATATAAGAGTATATTAAATAAGTATATTATTCTATTATATATAAATAGAGGATATTATCTATATGAAAAAAGTTCGGATTTGTCCGGATCAAAAGATAGTCATATATTCCAAATCATTAAACAGGATGTAAGTTAATTATTGATGGAGGTTTATCTACTGAGTTGAAAGCATATTTCTCACCTCGAAGGCAAATGAATAAAAACAATAAATTTGAATGTCTGTATCTCGTATATCTATACTATTATTTCCACGGTTTTTCTAAAGATAGGTTCACTAATATTTCCCAATTTCACAAGGAGTATCTATATACTGGTGTATATTTTCTTTTTTAGAATTACTAAGAGTGTTGATCGGGGTATAAACCATTCCTTTTAGCTAAAAACAATAAAATAATATATTTCTTAGTGAATTAAATTAAATACCTCAGCGTAAATTAATAAATAAGTAAACAGTAGATTGCATTGTACTGTAAGAGTACTTTAACTATATATAACCTCACTTTTTCATAACTAGTAATATCATATATAATATAAGCCTCACATATAATAGTAATATAGGCTATTTATTTGCATGTTGAATCAATGAATATATACTACAACTATTTTAATGATTCTCAATTTGAACTTAGAACTTTTATATTTTTAATTCACTCAATAAAATTATCCAAAGATTTTAAATGATCTTAGAAATAAATAAAATAGTATACTTATAAAAAGATAATATATTAATAAAATAATTTTAGATATAATAGCTCCCTACCTGAAATTCCACGGTCTATTATAAAGAATTTTTGATCTTCATATTTTTAAATACAAATTATAAAATTATTATTATATTAAAATAATATATATTTAAAATAGTTCTACCGTATCAACCAGCTAGTAATACTATACTTTTTACGATAGTTTTTGGTGACGTAGTAGAATAAGTTCAAGTTAATATTTTTCAATATATTTATTATTTGAAACTTTAGAAAATATTAAGTTATTTTAAATTTTTGTGCGACATTATTTGAAATTTTTTAAAATTTATATAATTGCTAACATTCAAACTTTTGATTAAATTTTTCATTTTTATCACTACTTTCGCTAAAAATATAATTATTATTATATTATGAATATAACTTTCCGCGCATCATGTTTGAGTGAGCATAAACATAAATAATTAATTATTTAATAAACATATATATATATGAGAATATTATATATACCATTAAATATCTAATTAATCGTATATATTAAGTATTAAATATATATGTGTATATAATATTTACAATAGTATATTATATAATATATATGAAAAACAATTATATAAAGTTATTTATATAATAATTATTATTATATAATATTAATTAAAAATTAATATAGTATTTATTAATTTTTATTGTATTACAATAATATAACTATTGTTAATATTGTAAAAAACATGATAAATTGCCTGTAAAATCAAATGATTAATACGAATTAACATAGTTAAATAAATAATTTACCATTTTATAACAAAAATTAAGTTATTATTTAAGAGCAAAGTGTTAATATTATATATTTAGATTCGTTAAAATTCAAAAACCACGTTTTAGGTGTCTTTTTATAATATAATAATAATTTCAAATAACATAATATGTACTGAATAGTTGAGTGAAACCCAAGTGATTGGTGATAAATAACGTTTATAAAATAAAGGGGCTTATTTAGATGTGTTACTAGACACACAGGTATGTAAATTAATGATATATAAAAATAACATTTAAATAAATAATATATATGTATTTATATTATAGATCTAAAAATATCAAAAATATGATTAATATATTTAAATATAATTTATTATATTAGCTTGAGAAAAACTGAATTTTGAAAAATTCCGGCCGGGAACCGGAAAATTAGTCCGGATCACTATAAAACAATTTATGCCGTGCCTAAAGTTTAATATCTGACAAAACGCTATCATGAATTTCGCTGACAAAACTATAAAGAAAGTAAAAAAGATTTAAATTCTACTATCGACTATATTACAATATATAAACTTTTGAATATTATATATTATTACATTTAATTTATATTTATATAATATTATAGTAATATATTACTATATTTAATATATTATATTAATAAATATCATGAAGTTATAAATAAAAATATTATCCAAGTAATTTATAAGTATGCTATATATAACGAATTAATGAATATAATATATTATATTATAAAAATATATATATTATAATATCTATATAGGTATATATAATAAAAATGTTCTTCTCATAATGTATACAATGCCTTTTAAATCAGAGACGTAATAGAATATAAACATACATATATATTAAATTGTAATTGAATATGGTTATATATATATAGATTATTGAGTAAAACAAAATATATATTTATTATATATATTATAAAGGACGCAAAACAAGAATTTTAAATAATATTGAAAAGAATATAAATAAGAAGAATAATAATTTATTAATAATGCAATGGGTTATGACTGAGGATTGGAGAGTAAGGTAAGCGTTTGTTTGATTTATATTTAAATTATTATTATTATATAATACAAAATAATATAATAATATCTTGAATGAGTAAATGCTATTATGCTCGAAATGTTAAAGAATAGAGAATAAGTAGGGGAATCTGCTGTAGAAATATGATGATATATAGGGATTAGTTGCTTTGTATAACTGATGAGAATGTGAAAGGCGTGTGAGAGGTGCTGTGGAAAAGAGGACACTCAGTTTCGAAAATGAACTGCACAATATTAACAGTAAGTGTAGAGGTGACATAGTGAATGTAGTGTGGGTTTGATTGTGTGGCAAAGAATAGTGAATTAGGTTATATTTTGGGGATGAGTTATTTTAGTAAGATGAAAGAATAAGGTATCATATTGTAGGTAATAGAGTGTAAAAAAGTATGTAAAGAATGGTTAATAAACTCTGCAAGGTATAAGATGAAATTATGGTGTGTGTTACTCCGAGAATATAAATGAATGAGTGATTGATTGGATTTGGAATTGTGTAACAAAATATTTGTCATACCTAACAGGTATAATGTTCAATATGAGAGTATTTGGAAGGAGAGCCTAACCGAACATCCTCTGAGGTCAACATCTCCCAAGCGATAATGGGAAAGGGAGAAAAGGGGAAACTGTAGAATATTATCTTGTGAGTTTTTTATTCAATGGAGACTTTATTCCGGATTGAAATTTGATAATTTATTTTTTTTTGTCTTATGTTCTAATAATTTATGATGATTAAATTTAAACTTTCAGGATAATAATAGTATTTAAAAAATTGTGTATGTGTGATAGCTAAGAGCGCTTAGAGGGATAATATGCGATGAACAATTATGCGATAAATTTAAATTATGTATCGAATAAGATGAGCTCGCTGTGAGGCAGCTGTGGATATCGCCATATGACTGCATTAATTCGTGAAGTATCAAAGCGAATGCGTTTGTTTGAGGAGTAATGCACAAGCAAGTCGCATAATCGATAGGCGATTATGAGAGAAGACTTTTAATGATAGAGATTCAAATTAAGCGATATTTTACAGATATCTTTTGATAGCAAAATGCACCGTGTGGAAGAACGTCGAGAGCAAATATCTCAGAATGGCGATGAAAATGTGGAAAATATTAATCGTGTACTTTAGAATAAATTGTATTAAGTAACTTTAAAGATGAGTGATTTAGTGGTAGTTCTGTTAGAAACATAGCTCGTTTCGAGTTCTTAAATAGAGTACAATAAGAGGCCAAGGGCTTACGTAGAAGGTGTATAGTGATATATGGTCGTTCTGATTAGAGTCAAAGGTTCCTTAAATCGGTGTACAAATCTAAAAAAAGTGACTGCTATAGAACGACATAGTGAGGCCAGCTCAATTCTCTAATAAAATCATACTATCTTCAATTAAGTACCTGGTGTAAAAGGAAAACTGATTAAATGTAAAGCTCGCCGCCCCGTGCTCGAATGCTGTTAGAAAGTTTGCTCTTCAGGTAGTATAATTTAGCGGAGTCGTATAAAGACAGGGTTGTGTTCTTCGTCTATCCCTGTAAGACATATAATCTATCATGTGAATAAACTTATCATGATAGTTGGAAGCGTATTGAAAGCCAAAATCACAACGTATTAGTATCCCGACTCTTACGCGGGTTACCCCCAGTCACAATTCGAGAATAAAAGATAGCAGCGAAAATAAAACATCCTGTGTGCTGTAGCACACGTCTTCCAGTGCGTTGGAGTGTGCAGCGAGAAATAAGCGAAGTGGGCTAGTGGTGCAGTAACGTCTAACGAACACTGGAATTAAGTATGCTGTGGCCCCAGATGAATTATGTTCTATTGAAGTCCCCGGAATCACTAAAGGAAGAAAAGCTTTGATAAGGTCGTTAGGATAGTACGTAAGTTAAAGTCTCTGTGGAGAAACGGATAACGTAACGTACCGCGACAAAGAGTCCTAGTAGAAACTAACCCTGCATGAATCCAATCTGACAAAGAACTTACCCCGTTTTGATGTGCGTAAGAATTGAGGACGGCGTGAAAGATAAACGTGCCGCAATCAAAGGAAAGTTAAGTTTTGGGAATGGTTGTAAGTGAGGACACTCCTACTTACTGTGAAGATAATGTTAGTAATTCTCGCTCCCGGCAGCGTTGGAAACAAGTTGTTGGACGATTAATAAATATGGAAATAGCTGGTATTATTATGCTTAAGCGGTCGAATAGAAGGAATGACGACATGAGTGTCGAGAGTTAAAGTAGAGAACACCAGTCATCCGCTAAACAGAGCCAAGGAAAGAGTGGCTGGGTAGCAAAATTAAGAATCTTGGTGAAAATTTTAGCTTATTATACAAGTCATAATAAGTCATTGGTGTAAAGCTCATGAGCGGCACTAATGAATTAAGTGTGGGTTAAGTATGATTGTTTGTTACTTCCTTGGTTCCATTGTTTAAATGTATATTAGTGCAGACTGATGGCGTCTGTGATAATAGTGAGAAAGATATTAAGAACTCTATAGATGGAAATAATTTAATGTTTTTTGATGGACAATCTTAGGGGATTGTTAGATGTGAAAATGAAGAGTGTGTAAGAAAGAATAAATGAAGTATAATTGAGGAATTGAACTTCTAAGTTAATATACGAGTGATAAAGTATTGTGTGTGTAAGTAAAGGGAATAATGTTAAAATGAGTGAAGAATAAATGAAGTATGTTGAGATGGTATATTGGATTCTATCATGGAAAGGATGTGATATAATAGTCTGGAGCATGGTTTAAGTCGGTATTGATTTATATATGAGTCGTGAAGTGTGATTTGGTGGAAAACTAAGCCGAAGCTGACTGGCTAGCAGAACCGGAGAAAAGGTGGCGAAATTGACAAGTATTCTAAGTTAAGCGAATGTTTGAGGAGGATAAATGTGAAATGATTTTGGTTAGAGGCGAGAAGAATAAATAACATAAGATGTGATAAATAACAATGCGGCGGGACTATGTGATAGTGGTAGGTAGATCATGATTTTGTGTGCTACCACCTGGGCAAGGAATGAACCGCTAGCTATTGTACGAATAATCTAAATCCATATAGCTCGAGGATAATCCTATCACGCTTGTTACCCATGAAAGCTTAAGGGTGTAGAAATTATCTTGATTCTGCGATGTGAGTTCTAAATCTCCAACTAAGTAATGGTATCAGAAAGGGGCCTAAAGTGAAGTAAGCTTGGCTTTCTCTTTATCTGAACTTAATGTCATTTTTTCATCCTACCATTGTCTTTTTCTATAATATCCGAATGTGCTATCGACACATCACACTTTACTCCATTTCTCTTGGTGAGTAAGTATTATTATAAGATTATAAAAGATCATAAATTAATGAAATTATATATAATTAATATTAATAGATATTAATAGATAATATATATATATATATTAATATAATTAATAATATATACTATACTTAATTAAATTATACTAATTTATATATATTTATACTATATAGTATATATAAATATATTCTATATATATAATATATATTAATATATATAAGAATATATATAATATTATATATACTAATTATATATTATATATATAATTAATAATATATGATTAAATATGATATTAAAGACTAAAGATTTATTATTCTATTAAATTGATGACAGATTTGTGCAATGAATAAATAATAACCAAACAAATTGTTTTTTAATAAAAATGTCCTTATCATTCATAAAAAAGATTTTTTTATTATTGAACTAATTGTTTATCAATATTCTTAATAATGTAGGAAGTGAGTCGTTAAATTATATTCCCACCATAAAGAGTAAAAACAATAGTGGGATTCACCTCAAATAAATCTCAACTCCTGAAAATTATTTGCACAGACACCACGCATATAACATGCGCAAAATATTCAATCCCCCAGCAATGGAAATATCTCGTGAAGTCAAAAATATAATAAATGAACATCGAATAACGTGTTCATAAGTGAATGCATGAATTCTGTATTGTGTCCTTCTAAATAATAACAACTGGATACACATTACAATCAATATTGACGGTGAGAATGTTGAGATCGATATTCTGTGTAAACTGACTGTTGAATCTTGAGAAAAATAATTTTTAATCCTATACCGACTCAAACACTTTTGCTAAATCTCATAAGACCCCAAATTCTATATATATCTTTACATTCCCTTCTATATAAAAAGATAGAGAGTATTTTATATTAGCAATCGCCAGGTATATAGAACCGCTTAACCATTCACATAATACAATCATGCGAACAAGCATGGACTCTAATTATGAAAATTGGTATTGCCACCATCTAAAACCTTAGAATTATCTCTTTTAAAAATTATACTAGTAAAAATATTTCATCATCGGTTGAATATATTAGAGAATATAATTTGTCATACCAACTTCATTACACGTCTTTAAATTGAGATTTCAGCAAAAGTATTTGAAAGAAGTAACTATATTTTAAAGACGTGAATCATGACTAACCTTCATTTAGTACTAAATATGTATGGAAGTGAAGTCTAATATATAATCAAGCCAACGAGTAAAATTTATTTTCTAATAACTATCTCACTGTTGATAAAACTTATAAGCCACAGTGTTGAATAAAGTTGGTACTTATGTATTCATTGCTATATAATATATACTATTAAATAATAAGTGGTAATTAAAATAAATCGATAAGTAATATTAACTCAAAGGCAACATTATTTATTGCATCTCTATTTCGAATAAATAATATACTAATTAACCCACCACTAATATTGTACATAAGATTTAATATAACACTTAATTCATTATAATATGAGCTATACATAGAAATTTATATTTATGAAATAAGTAGAAATTTCTTTAGTCTGCAAGAGTCAAGTAACACACGTTACACAAACATACAATTATCGTGGATACATATTCGTTAATACTATGTTCCATATTGTATTACCCTAATAAAATATTAATTGTGAAAAGATCATTAACTGTTAACTTACTTGTAAGGAGTCTACGTTGTCATATAACCCAAAATTACGTCAAATGTGACACTTGAAAAATAACATGTATGTTAATACAGTTTATTATTTATTAATAAATGAATAATTATTTATGTAATGTATTATAAATAATATAAAAAAGTATTAAATTTAATATATATTACTAATACACACTATATATATATATAATATAGTATTATTATATTATATTAATATTATATAATTATTATACTTATATTATAGTAATTAATATATTAATATTGATATATTAATTATAAATATATATATATATGGTGATATATAAAACCCCTTATAAATATATTTTATAAATTTTTTAAGTATATAAACAATAATAGGTATGACGAAAGCAGTGTATACATTGGTTCAATATATTAAATATCAAAGACAATTCTAAACACTATCTTAACGCCAGTCTTGTCCTTATGCCATTTTTCTTAATATAAATGAAGAGTGGTTTGGGAGATTTTTGTCCATTGGGGAAAATTTTTTTCTATCTTTGACCCTCTAAGCATTTGTAAATAGGTAAAAAATGTACCTCCAACTGCTTTTCTCAAAGACGTGTGTATATATTTATTCTGTTCATTATTTATTAATCTTCTCCATTTATCCTCCAAATAATTAAGTATTAATTGCTTTTAATGGTCCAATATGTCCAAATTATATTATCATATTTTCCTTTGAGAATTCATCTCCATCAGATCTATTATTCATATACTTATATTTCAATTCATCTTAAATACAATCTATCTCCCTACCTTTCCCCAGAATTGGGGAATGAGTTTGCAACATACAACCTCAGAAACATGTATAAAAATCTATGTAAAAATTTTATTGACGACAAGTTCTCGGAAAAAGTACATAATAAGTTCTTATCTGTTCTACATTTTATACTCCTAAAATGAGAAATTTTCAATCGCTTGTTCTAGAAAAATAAGCTCACGCTTCTAGATGCTTACGACTAGGGGTGTGACGGACGCACTATTGTTGTAGTAGACAATATGCTGCTGAAATGCAAGTGTTGAGGAATAATCCTATTGGATGATAGCTATAGGCTCACAGGCAACATTTATAGTTCGATAAAATCCCCTCACTCAAAACTCCCCATTCAAAACCTATTTATACTTAATATTATAGCATTTCTGCTCTCGTCCCCTTGCCTCAAACCACATTCCTTTCCTCTTCAGACATTCTTTACTAACTGACTGCAATCTCACTGCTTTCTCCGTTCAGTCGATTCCTCAACGCTGAACTCGTCTAAATCTAATTAAACTATATCATACCTAAATTTCATATATCTCACATATGCACAATCTCAATGTATTTTCAGGTAATATTTCTCTTCCTAATGGGTTTCATTCGTCATTTTATCATTCTTCTACGCTAAGCCTAACACGCCGCGTAAGATTGTCCTGCCTGATAACAATAACATTAGTACCTTAGATCTATACCTCGTTATTATCCAAATCATAGTTTGCACTATACTAAATTACATCTAACACAGGGTACAACATAAACCCTCGTATTATACATAAAACTTCTAGTGCACTCATATGAACTAATTGTACCCTTATACATATCCTCATCATAAGTGATTTAATTATGATGACTCAGTCCAGGCTTTTTTTATTCAGATTCACAGCTTTCATAAATTCATATTACACTCTTCCTCATCCTCTCCTTTAACCTTTATCTGATTTTCTCAACTCAAGAATACATATTATTAAATTTATTTTTAATATATATTTCCTACAATAGTCTTAAAAACCCAGAATAACTTGTTCCACTATTGCTTCTTAACATACTTTAAAGCATTACTCCATTACGCGTTAACATTCTCCTCTGATCCTCAACACAGCCACATAAACCTAAAATACTACTTATCTTTACATTTAACTTTTTTCTAAACTATGTTTCCTTTTGCTAACTCAAACTGTGCAAATAACCCATCTACTAATACCTTCTCATATACGATTTCCTTCAGATTCGTCCACAGCAATACGCAAATCATTCTCGCTTTGATCAGTAAGCAGTGGCACCCTACAACTCTCTTCATATCTCCGACAATCTTCTCCCTTCACATCCTAATCTACCTATCTTTATTTTCTTTCTCAATTAACTCACAGATGCCTAAGTATACAAAATGTAATTTCGTCTGCTTCGTACTCAACTTTTAACAATAAATTCCTACATCTTCCTCCAAATATTATTAAGGTGCATAAATTTATTTAATATCAATAAATCTAATTCATATCTTCAAAATTTTTGGCACCTTCAATCCACAATACGAGGAGGATCCTGAATTTCAATGATCCTTTAATTTCAAACCCTGCTGGTGCATAACTCTATGGGTGAGCCCTATAGAAATTCTACTAATATTTAAATATTATTTACCCTATCATACGCCTGACTCAAATCCATAAAACCTAAATAACAAATTTTATCCTTCTATCTTCTCTCAATTTTTCTCAATCATTTGTTTCAATGTGAAAATTTGACGTCTACCCATCCTTTACCACTTTCTAAATAATGCACCTTGTTCTTCGCACAATCAGTCCCTCAGTCTCTCGACGCACTGTTTCCAAAAAAAAATACCAGCATACATCTTCCCTAAATAGCAACGCTCGAGTGATCTAAATTCTCTATATAAGTTCCTTTACAGTTCCCTAATATTCCCTCTTCATTACCCTTTCTGTATTAAGAAGTACTATTACGGCTCTTCTCTCCTATACCACGAAAAACTTTTTACCCATCCATTTAAATTTATCTATTTATTATCTATATAATATATTTATTTATATTATTATTATTCATTAATTATTATTTTTATTATTTTAATAATTTTCACTTATTTATAAATGATAATAAATAATAAATTGATTGATGTTTTATGTAATAATGGTGATTGTGATGGCTTACTGGTGCGTGAAGAGAGTGCTAGCCTTCACCCGCCGCTGGACTCCTAAGCAGCCTCCGAGTGGATAGAAGGCAAAGAGCACTCTTCATCTTGTGGACAAACGCTCACTCACTAATGAACACTACTTCTCGATAGAATGTGAATCTTGACTTGACGGTATAGGTAATAATTCTTAGTTATCGAGACAGAAATTGTTAGAACCCTTCAAGTTCATAATTATTAAGTTCACTCCTTTATGTTTGAAGACCATTCTATTTTTGTATGTGATTATTTGTATTATTGTCACTTTATTAATTATTAATTCAGATGATAATAATTAATAATCATTATATGTGTTGCCAGTGTTTGATACTAAATTAATTGTAATTCATTGAGTATTTTATGTGTGTGATTGAAAAAGATCAAGCTCTAGCAAATAAAAAGTTGTGGGAGAGAGAGTAATTAAATGATTTTTCATGTTGTAATTAAGATGATTATTTACGAGTTTCAGTTATAATCTATTTTGTGTATAGTGAGAAGAACTGCAACTCAAAGTTGTTTATATGGAATGCTAAGACTCGTTTATCAGAATATGAAACAGAGAAGGATGTGGGGAGAGCTCTCACCAGAATTAACAACGAGCCCTATCCAACGAGAACGAACCGTGCGGTATTTCAGAATTCATGGCAGGAAAAAGTAACACTCACAAGAAATATTATGTAAACACCTTAGAGTGTTTGAAAAGAGTCGGGGATGAAATGAATGTGGTGTATGTGTTTAAGATGATCAATTGTTAGTAGGCGGAATTTAGAGACGTCTGCATTTTTTAGATGAGATGATAAGTGATACATAGAAGTGGTTGACGAGCGTCTTGCAAAATTGCAAACAAGTCTAATTGTTGAGTTGCCCAACCTTAATGAGGCTAACAGCAATTTACCGGATCCTAGAAGAGTGTCAGCACTACAAGCAATCTACATACATGTATGCTTTACAAAATTTTAGCCTTAAAGTAATTGAAGGTAAGTTATTAACAGAAAGAAAGTGAGGATACGCTGATACCATAGAACACGATATAACTAACCGAAGAGAGTAGTCTCAGCGGGAACGTCTCGCTCAGAATGTCTCTCCGTGAAAGCCTCGTACGGGTTGGCATATTAGTCCTGACTGTCGACCAGAGAAGTCGTCAACACAATAAGACAAGAAGGAATGAATACTGAGAAAAGTGAGGACACGATAATTGACTGGTGGTGTGTAGACTAATTTCTTTGTTGACTTGAGCTCATATTGTATATTGCACAACTTTATCTGTGGCCTTTTCCGGTGAGCCGCAAACTGTTAAACGCATCTATAACGCCCGAAGTGTGGGGGTAGAAGAAAGGTGCGAATGATTGCGAGTATGACAGTAAGTATATACAATATAAATCATTGCGATACCTATTGAGCTGAGAATATACGTGCTTAAATTAAAGTCCGTAGTGAGCCCAGATAGATAGGATACTAATAATATATATAATAATAACAATAGGTATAATCTAATAGGTAGGTCCAAGTAACACAGGTACTTAGTTTATAGGTGTCACGCTAGGGTAAGTAGACTAATCTCCCTACTGAAACGGCATAGTATAATAATAGTATAAAAGTTGAATGAGGAACTTGATATACGCTTCGCCTAGAATAGAATGTAGTGTACTAACAATTCTACCGGTCGAAAGTAAAAATGATAGCGGAGAGGTGCGTATAAGTCTACAATGCGACTATCTGACTTCACATAAACTGGTCATATGCGCACTAAAAGACGATATAATGATGATATCTGATGATGTTCAATACATGAAAATAAATAAGCAATAGATGACCTAATTCAAATGAAACTAACTAGATAAACAAGTAATTTACTCTATTAGATATTCTTGTAAAAAATAAAGTTATTGACAGAACAAAGTCGAGACTTTGAACTTTAATGCTAACACGTCGATAATTTGAGACTGAGCTTATTGTTTCTACATTGGACGAAGATTGCAATAGATAAAGACAAATCGCCCGGGAAGAGAGTGGATAAGCACTTTAAATGGCACAACAAATAATCTTGTAACACGAGGGAATGAGGGGCTATAAAGTACAGTGACGGAGGCTATTAACCACGTATAATATATATATATATAGTAATATAATAGCTGACAGTACCTACTAGTACGAATCTCTTAGTTTACTTATCCAAATATACGTGCAATAAGGACTAACATATAATGACCCGCTATAAATGATGAACAAGTCGGATATCAGATCGCAGTAGGCGCATATAAGTAGACATTAAGGTAGTCCGAGTAGTACATATAAAGTAGTAATAGGAACTCTATTGTCACGCCAAGATAGAATTGTTAGAGCATAATAGGTGATGTACCTAATATATAATATAATACGATATAAATGCTGGTATTAATATAATTAAATGCTCATATAATGTCTAATTGTTAAGAGTGAGTAGCTGTAATATCCCATTAGTGTAAGTTATAGATTTTCTTATAATCTATATTATCTTCATAACATATCTCACGAAATTTCTTCTTATAGCTCAGTTTAGTCAATTTGAAGAATGGTTGTTTTGCTAGTGAGTATTTAAATGGTTTAAACATATAATATTCAAAAAATTAATAAATCTAACCTTACTCATTTTATCACTCGGAAATATTCTAAGCAATACAATTTAATGTGATTAGTATATGAGGTATTTCTCTATGCTCTCCTCTTGCCACCAGGGAGAATATAGATCTGTTGATAAATAAATTTTAACTTTTATTATTATTAACTCCATCCGCCATTATTATTTTTATTTACTTTCCATTCTTTCTCACTTCTTCTTTGCTTTATTTAAATATTTCTTATAGTTAAATGTATTCTTCTCATCTAATTACTTATCAAATTTTTTCGATATTAAATGTATTTCCCAATATATAGATTTTAACCAAAAGATAATATTATAGGTTTTGTCTATATATAATTTTGCAAGCTCCTCTCTATTATCTCGAGAGACTAATAATAATTTATAAAGATATTATTTTAAAAAGATAAAAATTAAATTTATACAATTTTGTTTCTTTTTTGATTCTTTACTGAATATGTAAAAGAGTTCTGATTCTACTCTAAATTTGTTAACTGCAAGATCTCTATGCTGGTATAGTTTGTAACAATAAGGAAAAAGCATTTTTATCCTCTGTCCCCCCCCCGCCGC
>JABUQX010036914.1:27500-80436 GCA_015478945.1 Trachelipus rathkii | reverse complement strand
AAAGAAGTAGTTCGCTCCTGTCCCCAATGTCAGATATAAAAAGTCGGTCGTGGGATAAACATAAACCCAATTTACGGAAAGTACAGAGAAGTTTCTTATAAGTTCGAAGCTATGCATGTAGATATCCTTAAATTACCTGTGTGTCGAGGATACAAGTACTTCACACCACGACCAGTACCTACAATCCAGCGTCGAACGGAAATGTGAGGTAGCCAATAAGATGATTATTAACAGTATTAGAGCCATGTTAGCAGAGCCTGCCATGGAAAACCAAGAGTGGTTAGATGTTCTACCCTTCGTCTTATTCGCTCTCAGGCTGGCACCCATCTCAGAGAGTGGCATCTGCCCCAGTAAATTGTTATATGGCCAAGATATAAACATTCCTGGTCTATTAGACACCTCTGTTCCAGACGGCCAAAATCATACGACAAATACATTGAAAAAATAACTGGATTAATGGCTAAACCCCTAGCCCAAAGAACAAATCTGCGAAATCGGAACGTCTTTCTCCCAAAGAACTTAAAAGAAGCAAAATATCTATTAGTAAAGAATCAACAATATAATGTCGGAAAGCTATCCCCCAAGTACCACGGCCCCTATCGGGTTGTCAAGATCACTTAATAAGAAAATCTAGATTTTTTTTAGGTGATGAAGGTAGCACTTTTTAAAATTCACTTATAACATTTAATACAAAATACACATAGTGTTATATTATAAAACATCTAAATATTGTTGTATTCATTTTTATTGTGTTTAAATAATTGTTATATAACACCAGCAATCGAGTCTGCATCAGCAAATTTAATATTTTCCTCAATTTTATTTAATCATATATTGTCATATGCCATACTTTTTTCGTTACGCCATCGTGCTGAGTGGGCTTCAGTAAGCGACTTTGTATTCAAGGTTTTGCCATGTATATGTATAATATTATGTAGGAGAAAGGAAGGAGGAAATATCTGTGTTAAACAGAACCCAGCGCTTATCACCTGATTGGTTCGAAGCAAATATTCCTTTCGGCACTCGAGGTCAACCAAAAATATAAAGCGAAAGCTACGATAGGGAGTTTTGTAAGGCATATTGCATGCATGTCACAGAGGGTATACAACTCTCAGCTCTGTATGAGGCTTATTTACGAGTCTCCTGTATACACCTATAAAACCGTTGGTGTGCCTATTTCAAATCTCCTATTGTTAACTGCGTAGAACATGAATGTTTGACTCTTCTCCCCCTCTAGGAGAAGATGCCAAACATAGAGCTCTGATTGGTGGAAGGCAAGGCCCCCAAGGATGGCTACAGACTCGAGAGTATTAGCTAGGACCTCCGCGCAGAGGTCAAACTTAGAAAGGTGTCCAGTGCCCAATAATATAGTTATAATTACGAGGAATTTAAATATCACTATAAACGACTTATTGTGCATTACCATTCTATTATTTACCAAATTGAAAGCATATATTATCAATATCATTCGACTGATTAATAAAGCCACTGCTCAGAAATCTCTATTTATTCAAACCACCGGTTGAGTTTATTAGTTTCATTAAGTTATTGGATAACCTAAAGTGAGTTTTCGTCTATATACTATTATATTTAATATTATATATATATATATATATAGCATATATCATTATAGTAATAAGTATATATAAGTATACTATATATATATATATATATAGCTATATACACTATAATATATAATATAGTATATATATACACATTGTCGATAAATTACTGTGCAATTATCGAAAGGTTATCGATGTTTTTTTTTTTAAAAAAATATCGATTATCGATGCATCCAAAACATATTATCGAATAAATATTTTCACTGATTTAAAGTAGTTAATTTTTAAAAAATATTTATCTAATATAAATAATACTTTCATTCATTTTAAAATCATTTTATATTAGAAATAATATTTTATAAAATACCATAATATGATTTAAAATTTTAAATTAACATAAACTTACTAAATATAAAAATATATATAACGCAGATCCTTTTAAAATTAAATATATGAATTTCTCTGTATATATATATATATATATATATATTATATATATTATATAGTATATATATAACTATATATATATATTATATTATATATATATATACTTATATATAGTATAATATATATATATATATATATATATATAATACTATGAGGATTTTAATAATTTAGAACGTGTGTCGCACTACGAAACGATACTAATCATTTTGGAAAATATACGAATTATTTTGGAAAAATTTTTTTTTAAAATAAAATGAAAAATAGTAAAAAGAATTGATATATATAGTTTTTTTTCACTTCACCACTAAGCGAACAAAAATTAGGCTATGGCAATTTATTTCCTTTTAAATTTGACTTGTAACTAAAAGTTTGAAATGTAAAATGAGTTGAAATTTATTTTAAAGCCACACTCAAATTTCAAAAACTACAATAGCTACAGGGAAAAATTAATACATTGCTGGAATGCTGGTCCAATTTTAGTGCGGAAAAATATATAAAAAAAAAAAAAATTGAAAAAAATTATTAAAAAACTATATCTCAAAACTACAATAGCTACAGCGAAACAAAATACATTTTTTGAATCCTTGTAAAATTTTTGGTTCGGAACATGTAAAAAAAAATAAAAAAATAAAAAAAAATATTTGTAAATAATTATAGTAAATATGATTACTAGGAACCTATTAGAGACCTTATTGGTTTACTAGTTAAAATAAATGACTTTCTATTATAGATTTTGTTGCTTTTTTTTTTACTAAAGAATACCCCAAGGGTCATACCGCACCGAATGGCAGGAGTCCCGGGGTCTCTCGGACCTTCCGGCAACTACGGGGTAGGACTAATCTCCCCCCCCTACGGGAGGGTCTCCGGAACCCCCGCTCTTGGTATTTGGGTGTGTCGCGGGGGGAGTTCCTCCGCCCTCCCCTACGGGGTATGGAACGTCCCCCCCGTGTTCCCCCGGTAGGCCGAGAAAGCCACATTGCCGGTGTAATACCTTTAACAAATTAATATATATTAATTATGTCCCCTGCTCCTAAAAAAAAAAAGCCAATATTTATTTAATTTATTTATTATTTATGTTGTTTTACATTTTCCTAACTAGAATTTTTACAGGATTCCAAAAATGTTATTCCTTTTCGCTGTAGTATTGTAGTTTTTGAGATGTTTTTTTTTTTTTTTTTTTTTACAGTTCCGCAATAAAATGTTGCCAGGATTCAAACAATGTATTCCTTTTCCTGTTAGAGCTATTGTAGTTTTTGAGATATGGATCGATGATAGCTGTGGTTTTAACCAAAATCACCATATATATTATATATTATATATATATATATATATATATATATATATAATATATATACTTTATAATATATATATATATATATATAATATATATATATATATATATATATATATATATATATTATATATATTTATATATATATATATATTTATATAGTATATGATATATATATACCTATAATCTTATATATAATAAATCAGTGAAGCTCATTTTTCGAGGATTAATATTAATTCTTTCTTTTTTTCTTTTTTATTTTACAAAAAAAGTAAAAATTAAATTTTCTCAAACAATATTTAGTATCATTACCCCTTTTAACTTTCGTTGCTGCGACATACGTTCTAGACTTCAACCACTATATATATATATACGTTATATATATATAATATATATATATATATATAAATATATTATAGTATATTATATTATATATTATAATATTATAATACTATATATATATTATATATATATATCACTTAGTTTTATACTATAACTATATATATTATATATATACTATATATACTATATATATATAGCTATAGTTAATATAATAATATATATATATATATATATTAATATCGTATATATAGTATATTACCTATATATATATATAAGGCTATTCCCAGGGATCTTACTTTGTAAAAAATGCTTTGGGAAATTTAATCCGAATTTTATTATTTTTACGAGGACTTAATACATTTATTCCCTTCTATAAACATCATTTGCAGACAATGGATGACAAAAAATACTTTACTTTTTCGCATTTTGAATTTTCAAACTCCACATCGAATTAAAAAATATGCGGTTTAAACTTTTTATTAATTTATTTGACTGTTGTTATTTTAGGCAGTGTTAGCCTAGCCATAACGTGGCGTAGCTTAACTCGTAGACGAAACCCGACGATATTTTTAAAATAACAGGAAATTTATCTGTATTAATTAAAATTTTCTCCCCAAGCAATTGCAATATAATTAACACAGAGTATGTAGATATGTCAAATTATATTGTTTTAAAAAAGGGCAAGATCCAATTTGGTGGCTGAGCCATATTTTCACCCCACCTAAAGATGAACATAAAAATTCGGAATTTTTCAGCCGATTTTGACTATATAAACACCAAAATGTATCTTTTTTGCCCTCTAAAAAACCTTGATTTCCGGTGTTTTTCTGTGACTGGTAGTCATTCTTTCAGAATTTTCAATTTTCAAAATTCATGAAAATTCCATGTTCTGACATTTTTGGCATCAACTTCCAGAATTTTTACAAAGTGACTTCAAACTTGAATATGCATAGATAGGTCCATTATCTAAAAAAAGTACAGAAGTACTTTTTCGATTCTTTTGAGTGCTCAGCGGCCACCAATTTCCAAACCCATTTTTTTTAATTTTGAAATGAAAAATTGGGCGATAAATTTTTTTTTTTGTTCGGCGAAGTGGATGAAATTTTCACGGCTTATGTAGTTCCGGGGGAGGTGACACATTTTTACTGTAGATGTATTTCTTTTGTATATGAATTAGTTTATGATTTTTCTTGGAACAAATTTCCAAAAAAAAAAAATTTTTCAAAATTTTTAAAAAATTTCTTTTTGGGGTATACACAAAAATTATCTAAGTAAAAAGATGCATCTTCCCGACTACATATGCCCTGAAAATTTTCATCAACTTTACTTGAACAGAAAAAAAAATTATTGCTCAACTTTTTCATTTTCAAAATTTAAAAAAAAACTGGGTTGGAAACTTGCGTGGACGCTGAGCACAAGAAACTCAAAAAATATCGAAAAAGTACTTCTGTACTTTTTTAGATAATGAACCTATCTATGCATATTTCAAGTTTGAAGTCATTTTGTAAAAAATTCTGGAAGTTGATGCCAAAAAATGTCAGAAACATGAATTTTCATGAATTTTGAAAAATTGAAAATTCTGAAAGAATGACACAGTCACAGAAAAACACCTAGAGACAACGTTTTAGAGGCAAAAAAAGCTACATTTTGGTGGTGTATATTTAGTCAAAATCGGCTGAAAATTCCGAATTTTCATGGTCCATTTTTACGGTGGGGTAAAAACTGGGGTCCGTCCCAGGCAAAAAATTGGATCTTGCCCTTTAGTGCGGAAAATGTAAAAAAGAAAAAAGAAAAATAAAAATAAAAAAAAATAAAAAAATAAATAAATAAATAAATTAAAAAAATCATATCTCAAAAACTACAATAGCTACAGGGAAAAGGAATGCTATAAGGAATTAAAAAGTGATATATAAGTACAATTGTGAATCTACATTAGCCTTACCTGAATTTGTTGTTTCAAAGAATTTTTTGCTCTTTGAATAAAGATCTTGATAGTCCATAGATGACTCTGCCTTAAGGTTTTTAGTAATCTATCACTTAAAATCTTAGTTAGGGTAAATTTGATTGGTGAGGAGGTAAAGAGAATAGAGATAGGTGGATATAAAAAAAAGATTTTGAAAAGAAATGAAGAGAATTTACCTCTTACCCTTTTACATTTTGATAATTAAATTTGATTACACAAACACGACTAAATAGTACCGCTTTTGAATTAGAAGTAAAGCTTGTTGTGATTTTTTAGTGAAAATTCTGGTGAATTATATCCCCAGTGACAAAAATATAAATTCCACCAAAACTAATACTGTAGCTATATAGCTAATAGTTTCTATATCCTAAAATAAAATACTAAAATGAGCAAAATAGAAGATATATATGTGAAAGTATATAATAGTTTTTATATCCCTCCCACTGAAGAGTTGCAATGAAAACCATTGCAATTAAAAAAATTAAAGTTTTTTACAAATCAGATAAATTCCTGCGAAGGAATTCTTGACACTTGACAGCAGACTGTCTAAGAGGTCTTTCTTTGACTGAATTGAGCGGAGCAATTTGATTCTGTTGAGAGTCAAGTTGAGGTGAATTTATACCTGAAGTTGAAGGTTGTACATCTACAATAGCAGTTATCACTCATTACTTGAATAACTGAATTGAATTTGATGATCAAACTTGATTCTGTATTTCCATTGTTTTGACCATCTTGATTGGAGAAGATCACTGCTTGCCTCAGCATCAGTTCTCTCCAACTGGAGACAGGATGTGGGTAATAGATAACCTCCAATGGGAGAGATGACAAATAGAATAGTGACAGGTTTGTCCATCTCCCTTTTTTAATAACACACTCCTGATCTAATTGTCATCACCACAATGACTTCCAGAAACTCTACCCAAAAGCCAGAAGGCTCTAGGTTTGTTAGGTGTGTGGAATCAGAACTATTTCTCCAACCTTTATTCTGTTGGTCCACTCTGACTGATAGAGACATCTACTTGTCTGGCGCAAATTTATTCAGTTAAGACTCATACCATAATTCCCTGAAGGTCTCCAAAACTCTTCCCTGAGCAGTTAGAGTTATGGCTAAGTCTTTTTGTTAGGGAAGGAAGTTTTTTCCATATGGGGGTGGAAACTTCATTGAATATGAGGTTTGAATTGCCATAAGGCTTCAAAAAGTAATTTGGAGTACTAACTTCCAAATCATTATCTTGATGACCTATGGGTTAAAGGTCTTCAAGTTGATAACATTTGGTGATATTGAAATACTTTGTTAACAGTTGAAAAGTAAGTAAGGTTAGCTTCCTACCTATAGTTTTTATAGAGACCATCCCTTAACTGTTCGTATCATTTCTTTCCCAAACTGATCCCACCCAACTGGAATAGACTGGAACCTTGATTTTTGATGTTATTGATACGCATATGTTCGGGAGAACATATTTGAAGACAAAAATTCTAACAGTATATTTCCACCTTGTTGGAAATTGGAATCTATCTGAGTACAAATTGGATGGTATGCCATATATATTTGTGAAAACTTTGGAATGAAAGTAAAAAGGATTTAGTGGACATATCTGGAAGGACATCAACAAGACAACTCTTCATTTTTTGGAGTCAAAAATTAAAGATACATTTTTTTGAACTCCTTTAAAAAATCTTTACAACGAGATGCCCTGTAAATTCCACGCCAAGTATGCTCAATAGGACGCACAAAATTAAAACTCTATGATGAGGAAGATTAGCATTTTTGGATATTTAAAAGGTATACTGTTACTGTTAAATTTTTTGCATACTATACAGGTCTGACAAAACATTTTTTACAGCCTGCCTGGCCTTGGTAATTCCAGAAGCCATGAGCTTGATGAAATTGATATGGTTTGACACACCCAAGTTGACATCTGAATGAAAGTCTCTTATTGATAATTTAGTGAGCATGATGATCCTTGCAGAAGAATTGGATTTATCACATCATCATTATATAAAGTGTCTTGGCAATTCTCCCCTTTGGGATCGGATGAGGCCTTATCATCTAAATAATAAATTGCGTTAATTAACCAGCAGTGGAATTTCATCCTTTTTAGGATTTAATAGACATTTATCTCCTAGAAAAAAACAATGCTGTTGCATTATCTTACAATGGAGTTGGGCTTTCTGATCACAATCTTCATCCAGCCCTTTACTCCTGCTAATGATTTTAATATTTTTTGAAGTTCTTTATAAAGCCTATGGCACACTTGAGTAATTCTTTAAATTGTTAGATAAAGACGATAGCTTACCACCGATGGGTCGTGACATTGCAAGTCTTTTCCTGTATGCTGCACACAAACATTTAAGATTTTTACTAAAAATTTTATTAGATTGATCTAGGAGAATCCAAGAAGGACCCTTTAGCCATGAATGGCAATTTTGAAAGAAAAGTATGAGGTGTAACACCTCTGGTAATCAGATCTGCTGGTTTTTCAGCAGTGTTATTGATGTGAGCATAAGAAATGGATACTTTTGTAACTCTTGCTCAACTTGAATTTTGATTTGATAGATTAATTTCTTTGAGCCTATTGTTTACAACAAATGTTCTTTATTTTTTGCGCTTTCCGAGACAGAGCCATGAAAGGACACATTTGAGCATCTACAAAGGACCTTTATTGTTTTTGGAACTGTAACATTGAAATTCTGTAATAGATTGATACACTTGAAAAATAAGGAACACAGATAACAACTCTAAGAGGGCAAAGCCCCTTAGATTTTGAGAGGAGGCCACCTTGGCCTTTTTTAGAACCTATTAAATTAGAACCTTGACCCATACTAATAACAATAACAAAAACCATAACAATAAAAGAAGCATCACAAAACACGAATAAAGAGTTTAGGGAGAAGGTGAGAAAGCACACCTTTCAATTTCAATATTATGTAATTTATTTAAATTCTGGAACCATAGAAGCGAACGACCAGAAAACTAAAACATCGGCAGGGACCTTTTCACCCCAATTGAGACCTAATTAATTTCCCAATTAATAACCGACCTCTTAAAGTACAGGTAAAAAGATATTTAAAGGATCAAAAACCCTTGGACACAGCAGATAACAACAATCTTTTGGTATTGGCATCAGCATTTACTGAAAATTTTTCTAGTTTTCTCGTGAGAAGTAGTAGGATATTAAAAAGATATCCAAGAACCTTATCCTCTGATTCCTGATGTTGAACATATTCTACCCTCTCCTTCCATTAACAGCTCTTAATTGATCATTATTAAGAGTCCAACTTCTAAGATGGGAAACCACCATCTTCCATTCTTTTGTTGCATTCATGATAAAGTTCTTTTAAATGTTGTGGATCATTGCACTAATAATTAAATTATCAACAAAAAAATTATTCAATAGAATCGAGTACATGCATCATCCTTATAAGACTGAGCATGATGGCTTGATGATATAATTGCAAGATGAAAGGTGAGGATGTGAAACCAAAAACAATGGATGAGTATCGATAAGCCTTTAATGACCATTACTTTTCCCAAAAAAAGCCAAAAGCGATTCCGGTCTTCGATAGATTTTAACATAATCTGAAGGAAGGTTTTGTTTTATATCCGATAGCATGACAAACTGATTTGATCTGGAACCGGGAATAAATGAACCTAACAACGTAGGACATACAGATCTGGGTCCCGTATAGGCTGCGGCTCATTTAGAGATGGTAAGGAATTATTTTAAGAGAACAGTTAAACACAGGCCGGACCTTTGTTGATACTTGTTCATCAGTTTTGAAACAGGTCGTGTGAGGAACCCAAATATAATTTTTATACTCAGAGGAAGATACTTTGGAACTCTTCAATAATACATCAGCTAATTGTTGCTGAAAGACATCATCATAAGGCTTTAACTAAATCTTTATTTTTCTAAATTTTCCATGACTCTTATTAAAGCACTGCAAGAGCAATGTTATGGTTTGATGGCAACAAGGGAAGGTTACTTCAATCCATGGAAGAATCTATATGATATTTTCCCATCTTTGAACTCTAACCACCTTGAATTTTCAATTGTTTCAAATCATCATTCAAGATGTATTATTATTCATACCTTCAATACCTAAGGACTCTAATTTTGAACTTGTTTTCTAATCCTTGCTCTACCCCTGAATTAGAGGATATGCTTTAAAGGATTAAAATAAGAATGTACAGGGTTTAAGACTGCATTAACCAAAGTTATGGTTAACCTGCAATTGATTTTGATTTTGAACTTGAATGTGATTTTGATTTTGAAACAACTGATGGTGGATTTGAAAACTTTTAATTTGATTATTTGAATAAAATATAATATTTTCCAAATGGAATAATATGTTTCCATTCTCTAAACTTAAAAGCAGACCCACTCATACATTAATCAATTCTAGTTGAGGGAATATACTCTATTAAAATCAATGCAAATTAAGGGCATACCAAATCGAAAAAATGATGTTATTAGACTCTTTAACTAGACATCGCTAAATTTGTAAGATTTATTTCTCAAATAATTAGAGCCTGATCTACGAACTTAATCTCATAACTTAATTGAAGATCCTCATCAACAAAAAGGGAAGGTTGAAACAAGACTGGTCCATATATAAATCAGGAACAGTCTCTTTCAAACTGCGGGTGGTAATAACCTAAATAGGTTTCTATATCGTATTGAGTGCTTTGATGATTCTCTACAGATATATTGAGTATCCAACACTCTTTTAGAAAGGTAGGACCTCTGCGAGCCACAGGTCGACTAGGCCATCGAACTGACCCGCCTGAACCTTTACCCTCTACCAATCCCTTTTATAGTAATGATGGGTAACAAATATAATGTTGCGTGCTTTGGCTAATAGCTAAGACATACATTTGTTTGAGTGTGGAACTTTCCTTGGCGTACAAAAGAGCTTAATATGACTTTTTATATTGCAAACTTGGGCAACTAAAAGAAAGTTGCTCCCTCATAGTCCAAGACACAGATCTGCCAGTATGTTTAGTTACTTGACAATTACTGCATAGACTCATTTCATTACATCTTTAATTCTTAAATCATAGGTTTGATAAACATTCAATTGGTCATCAACTGACCTTGGGATGAAACAAAAATGTAAATGATTTTGAATAACCTTTGGAATTTTGGAAGTGGACTAAAATCAATACCATGAGAAGCTTTATTTCCACTAACTTCATTTAGTATGAGTTTTGAAATTTTGCAAAACAGAATTGGAATCAGGCCTATCATTAGATTTTAAGGGCTCTAAAATCTGATTTCAATTATTTTTAAATTTTAAAATTAGGCTTATTTCTAAAGAGAAAAGAATTTTTACATTTTTAAATTTTGGATAAGTATTATGGGAAGGGACTTGATTGAAATTTTGATCTTTATAATGAATTGACGTTTTAACAATATTTTTGATAGCTTCATTATAGGCTATCAAATATTTGATTTAAATCAGGGTAATTGGTATTCAACTTGCGAGTAATTTCCTTTTCTACCACATTAGGTAAATTTGATAAAACTATGTGGCTAAGTACTACTAATCCAGTAGCCCTCCCATCAAGATATTGCAGGTTATAACTCTCAAGTTCCATAATTATTAATTTCTGATATTCATTAAGTAAACCCTTAGTCGCATTGTATGTTGGGTCAAATACTGGTTTTAAAGATTTAATATGATTTTTTAATGATTTCATCAATGAAAATTTTCTTCTAAAAACTCTTATATCTAGAAGTTCAAGAGCTTTATTTTAATTATTATCACTAATAGAAAAGATTCTGAATTAGGAGTACGCCATATCCCTTTAATTATTTTAAGCAATGAAGGTTTAATGGATTCACATTAAATGTTTTGTAATCTAAGGCAGCTCTTAAATTTTGAAATGAAGGTTTTATAATCAAACTTATCAGTTTCATTTGCCCTCAAAGAAACCACAATTCTATAGCCCTAAGAACAGATTCACTGAAAGTGAGAGCGCAAGTATTTTTGGCAGGGGTTGAATTGATCCCCCTTTAAATCTTTAATCACTTAATTTTGATTAATCGAGCTAGTCAGTATATCATACATATTGGACCCCGAAAAAAACCCACCAAAAACCCACCCCGAAAACCCGAAAATTTTTTACCTTTTTTGAGCCCCAAATTTTTACCCGATTGCCTTTGACCTTTTTGGGCTTGACCTTTTTGGCTTGACCTTTTTGGGCTGACCTTTTTTGAGCCCAAATTTTTACCTGACCTTGACCTTTTGAGGCCTTGACCTTTTTGGCCTTTACCTTTTTGGACTTTACCTTTTTTCGACCAACCCTTCCGTCTTCCATGGGTCAATTTTGGCCCGTATTTTTCGGCAACCCTAATTTTGAGAACCGTAATTTTTGAGAACCCCTATTTTTTGGCCGCCCTAATTTTTGGCAACCCTAATTGTTTTGGCCAACCCTAATTTTTCGGCATCCCTTAATTTTTGCAACCCTTCGAAAGAAGGGTTGCGCCAAACGGTTGAGTCAGCAACCGTTGTACGTGTTGCCCTCTATTTTTTTCGACCAAACCTTTGGTCATCCATGGGTCAATTTTTGCGCCCCCCCTTAATTTTGGCCCCCCTTTTAGAGGCTTAGCCCTATTTTTTGATATTTCGGTAACATCTACACACGCGCCGTGGGCGCGCGCGCACACACACACACACACACACACACACGACACACACACACACACACACACACACAACACACACCAGCCTACAACCTAGCCCTCCATTAAGCCTACACCCAGGGCTCCACATAGACCTACAACCCAGCCTACACCCCAACCCTACACATAGCTTACACCCAGCCTACACTTAGCCTTCACCTAGGCCTACACCTACAACTAGCCTCCACCCATCCTCACCTAGCCTACACCTACACTAGATTCCCACCCAGTCTCCTAGCCTACACCTACACTTAGCCTCCACCAGCCTTCACCCAGCCTTCACCTACACCTTACACCTAGCCTCCACCAGCCTTCACCTACACCTACACCTACACTAGGACTCCACCCCAACCTTCAACCTATCGTACACCCGATATACCTTAGCTACACGTGCCCACTACAACCTTGATGATTCAAAACTTTGATGACTCAGCATTTTTGATGGTTGGCTTTGATGGTTTCCAACCACCGTAAGAAGTATCTAGTGATGTTCTTATGAGTGTGTCTATGAGTATTAGCATGAGTATTAGGATGAAGTGCCAGGTGAGTCCAGGTGAGTGCCAATGAGTTCCAAGTGAGGCCAAGTGGTGCCAATGGAGTGCCAAGTGAGTGCCCATGAGTGCCAAGTGAGTGCCACATAGTGCCAAACGAGTGCCACTTTTTTTCAAGCCTCTTTTCTAGCCTCTCCTGAGCTCCCCGAATAGCCCTAATAGGGGTGTCAACCCCTAGGTTATAAGGTATGACGGATCGATGGTGATATTACAAGTTGCTAGGTTGCGTCTTCTATGAGTTAGTCTTTTTCTAAAACTATAGCCTATATATTACTTGCACACCACACCCCTACACACATACACTATGACCACTATGACACTATACACACTATGACACTTATAAGCACTTACACTCTCACACAAGACACTTACACGAGCCCATATACACTTACACTCACACCCACACACAGATACCCTTACACTCACACACTTGATATCTTTGATGCCTCAGCTTTTGATGGCCTCAACTTTGATTGCCTCAACTTTGATGCCTCAACTTGATGCCTCAGCCATAAATGCCTCAGCATTGATGCCTCATTTTGTTGCCTCATCTTTGATGACTCATCTTGATGAAGTCATCTTTGATACCACCTATATTGATGATTCATCTTTGATGACTCATCTTTGCTACCTCTAGATCATAAGCTACCCAACAGGGCTCAGCGTGAGCCTCCGCGCAAAGACAGCCAATCCCGCACCCGCAGAGTCCTCGCCGCGTTCGGGCAGCCGGCGTTGCGCCCGCACGCCCTATAGACGCCGCGCGAACCCGCCGCGCGCGCCGTAGGCGCTATATGGCCGCGTGCTGGCCGCCGCGTGCGCCCGCAGGCCGCAATAATTCCGCGTACCCGCCCGCGCGTGCGCCCGCAGGCGCAATATTTCCGCGTACCGCGCCCGCCCGCGTGTGCCCTAGGCACAATATTACTGCGCGAGCGATAAAGATGATATCAATGTAAACTATTCAAGAATTTCCTTTTCAAATTTACTATGAGTTCATTCATTTTTTATTTCATACCTAAGCATTTTTATTAAAAACATTTTTTCTTCAAACATAAAAACTGTAACTTCATTACAGACCTATTTTTAACAACATATATTTTATTACATTATTTTTACTCTAATACTTTTACCTAAGTACTTTTTAATTTATGATTTTTTATAAAATGGTATGTAAGAAAAAAAATTCAGAGGTCTCATAATAATGCTTGTTTATTCTACAACCATTGTTACGAAATTTTTACTAAAAACATTAACATACATACCCTTAAAGCAGTAAATCAGTAATCAAATAGAGGTGTTACCTTGACACCAAGGGGGATTAGCCATCATCAATAACATTCGTTTATTTCGCCTCAGTTTTCACTATAGCGTGCAAAATAAAAATATACTCGATCAACTCCAAGTTCTCTTTAGAAAGACATACACACCACCCAAAATGAATATTGTGATTTTTAATTCAAGGGTGTTACTTCTTAGAAATGATGCTTCACTGACAACAGTCAGAGTAGTGTATTCTTTGTTTGTCTAGAAATAATAGGGAGCATTAGTCCATACGTGCGTTCAATTACTATGTTCAAACGAATTGCGCAAAAATCTTTTTTAAAATTTAAATCTTATCTCTGGCATCCATATAAAAAAATTCATTTAAATGTTTCCCCTATAATTATCTCTGCACACGAGTCTAAAAGACATTTTTATCAATCCTACACCTCTTTATATATGCCTCAAAGAAATTTCAGACTCCTGTAAATTCAATCATCTTTAATGCATAAACAAGATGACACTATAACAGATGATTGCTAGCCTGATTTTTAGGCTATGCAGTTTGGAATAATTAATCTAAAGTAACAACTCAGGGGTACATTGAATATCGGTTGAGTATGAATTAGAAAGTTGCTTCTGGGAATGGCCAAAGGTTTCAGTGCAGCACAGCGGCTTCCCTGACATTTGTATTAATATAGAAATCATGCTATCTAAAATGTTTTTCTCATTTATCGATTGGTTGGTCCTGCCCGATTTTGACTTACTTTAGAACTTTTCAATATTGAGTTTCCACTCATCGTGCAATGTGAAAATCGTTTCGTCTTGGCGTCCCCTGTTTTAGATTAAGATATCCAACGTTTCTTTGTGTTACACATTACTTATAATATAATCTGCCTTTTGGTACTGCCTTCATATGTCACTCTGTTATTATTACCCAACTCCACCTATAACTTGTGGGTTCTAGTTTGACGGTCCAACACAGGCTCGTTAAAGTTTAGTTTTTTGTGACAGTCATTTTTATAATAAATAATAAATACCATTCAAACTGCACAAAAACACTACAACCATACACCAAACACCACCCTCTAAATCTAAAGAAACTAAAACACCTCCTCAAAAAGGTATAACTTCCCTAAAAAGAAAGACATTATAAAAACTCTTAGACTTTAAGTGCGCATTAAGTCTTACTGTTTATACAGTCTACTCAAAACCATTCCAATATTATATATATAACCAAATCACCTTCAATCGGAAGGATAACTTGGAACAACCTCTACGAACAGAATAGGAAGAATAGTAGGTAATAGTGAACTTAAAATAGAAGGAAACAGGATAGAAGTAGATTTTAGTACAGGTTCTCTCATACTCCATCACTTTTTTCATTTTTTATTTCTTTATCATACATAATGATGGATGTTTTCATCGAGAACTTTATCGATAATGTATATATATGACAAAATAATATACTAGTGATGTTTTTGTTCATTGAGAATTCTAACTAATATGTTTTTATTATTATTGTTCATAATTCTACTTATCTTTTTTTGAAATTTACCCTGCTTTCTCATATAATTTACAAATCGTTTCTCCCTGAACTTTTCTTATGTTAATAAATTTTTTTTTCCTCCCTTGACTTTCCAGAAAGTGTGACCCTATATATATTATTATATTATTTATTATATATACCATATTCTATCATAAACTAAATATTTAATAAATCTAGATTTATATATATATATGATTATATATATATTATAATAAATAATAATAAATATAATATTATTAATTATTATATTTTTTAAATATAATATTATATTATTGTATTAATTTATATAAAATATATAATTATTATATTTATATATATGCAGTATTCTTATATACTTTAGTTACCGATACGTACTGAATTCCTCACTGCCTGCTGTACTTGAACAAATTCTAGAGACTTGGTACTTGTGTGCAAAATGTACCTGAACCCATCATCTTGAAATATATTATATATAATATATATATATATATATATCTATCTTAATTTATATTATATATACTATATTTATAATATATTAATATTTAAATCAATTTATATAATAATATATAATTACTTAATTTTATTATATACTTAGGGAATGTGCTTATTATCCGTTTAGGGGATATAAAAAGCCGCTCTACAATACGATAATATTTGGCTTAAAAGTAATTCCCGGCGACCCCTGTGAGTCAATACTCGATATATTCCTGGCCGGATAATCCCTTCTGCGCTATTCGGACCTCCCGAATAGTATATTTCAAAGTTCCGGCTTAATCCATTAGTTGGAAATAATAAAAGAGAACTACACTTGTCATAACAAAAAAAGGTGTTTGAAATTTTTCTCTTGGAGTACTTTCTTTAGCTGAATTATTAATAGATAAGTGTACGACGCACAAGGGCCTGTACCCATATATAGTCTCCCGAATTTCGCCACACCCATGACACTCCAGTCTTTCGCGAGCTGACCATCCATGAGGCATCACCCACTTTATCCATATCCCAAGCAATACACCCAAGAACAAATTCCACAAATGCTAGCGCAACGACTACAACGCTAGTATACGAAAGCTAATACTCCTAACATAATCCCTAGACAGACGAGAAGCAAGTACTCGCTGCGACTTGAATATTCGGGGAAGCATGTGTGTAAGCTTTAACGATACTTTATAGTCTATAACATCGTTAATATCGAGGAATGCTGTCCAACTCAATAGTGACCACCGGAGCATGATTAACAATTTACCCCATAGACACCTTACATTTACACCTGTAATGCTCCAATCAGTACCCATCCTGAAATAACCAGCAGCGACGACCACATAGCGACACAATCCCCGTTACAACATCGATCAACCAACACACCAGGAGCAACACACTCGAAAACGTACTGTATGAGTAAGTCTTGTATTAGCACTCCAGCCCGCAATCTTGTGCGATCTGAGCTGTTTACTGTGCATCCCGCAGGTCTTACACATGAAAAATGACCTACTGCGACATCGCAGCACCAAGAAGTAGGTGATGAAAAAACTGTTTTTTATTTTTTAACAACATACAACATACTAGTTATTGTAAAATTAAACATAAACGAGCTATTTTTTTAAAAACCAAACACGATTTCATTTTTTGAGTTTTATGTTAAACATTATACTCTTTAGATTAACACAACGTATCTATGAACAAATATATTACTTTACCACACACCAAGATAGTTTTACCCCAACTCACCTTCTAGAATATCAACTATAATAACGGATATCTAGACTATAATATTTACCTCTACTAGTTACATACATCACCTAATGGTTTATATACTACTTACATAGTCACACATAAGATAATATTTACTTTAATACATCACACACACACACATATCACTCACTATATCAACCATCACCACACATAACTACTACTTACACACCCATACATCAATTACACGCACATTATATCAATACTTTATATATATATACACTAATATATAATATAATATAATACGTAATGGAAGAGTGTTATGATATATAAAGATAACATTTTATATATTATATGTATATTTATCAATATAAAAAAGGAATCGACGTACATTATTAACATAGATGTAAGTTTGGTGAGCTCATGTCTGGGTCAGAAAATGAGAAATGATTAGGAAGGTGTATAATTTCTGTGCTAAGAGAGAATGGTAATGGTGGTTAAATGTAACAACCTATTCTATTTTAACGACCCTAAGAGTATTCCTTCAAAAGTAAACTAGAATCGGTTTATGTAGAGTTGGATTAATACGATTAAGTGAAAAAGATGATATGTTTTTTCGTTAAGGAGTGAAAGTGATCGTGAAGTAAGCTTGATTGGCTTGTTTAATCCAGGAGGTGTGTTTAGAAAAACGTATATTGAGCAATGCAATTATGTTGTTCTATAGTAAAATTAATGGTTAGTTGGGACTTTGAATGGAGAGGAAAGGTAGATACGGAAGTGGAAAAGTGTGGTAGGAGTACATATAATTAATGAGTTTGAGAAGTTTATTATAGGACAAGAGTTAATATTGTGATAAGTATATGTTAGAAAACCGTCACAATTAAAAGTCAAATGTGTGTGTAACAAATGAAACTGATAAATCATAAGCAATTGAAGGATAAGCACTCTGTATAGTTAGAGCTTGCCTAAAGAAAGAGTTAGGTGGGATATTTTATGATATTTATATGTGCTAAATAGAAAAAGAATGAACAAACCAGTGAAGCGTAGAATGATAGAGAGTGGATAGTCAAGCGGTTAAAAGTTAAAAAAATATGCGTAGCGTTGAACTGTACTAAAAAGCCATGTCTTGATCAGTTTATATCAAAATTTTTAAGCTTGAGATTTAATTTAAGAGAGAGAAAAACAAAGGAAATACGCCAAAAAGATGTTAGAGACATCGTACAGGACGCACCAACTAAAGATGTGAGTACACCATCTCCCATGAGTTGGCACCAGAGGCGATGATAATGGGAACAACAAATGGTGCAATCGCGGAAAGCTCTCGTCCTCTGTAGGAAAGCGCGTAAAAGGTTAAAAATAGAATAAGGGATAGTGTCTACTTCTGCCCAGAAGAAATGCTTACAATGGGATTGCGTTGTGTTGTAAACCTGAGAATGCGATGTGAGGGTAGGTAGGTGTAAGCAATCTACCCTTGAAAATTATCCCGAGTCCTTGTAAATTGTGCCAAGTAATGAAGATGAGTGAAAGTATGGATAACTGAAGCTGTGGGTATATTTACGAAAATGGGTTGCCAAAGAAAGGGATATTTTGGCTGTCTCGTGAGTGCATTACGTCAAAGAAGCGCGGAAAATGGAGATAGAGCTGAGATAGTTAGTATTGATGAGTAAATTTGCTAGAATAAGATAGAATCATTCATTAATTGATGATAATGATCATAAACTCTAAGTCCATAAGAAGCTAGAATATATGAATTGGATTAATATGCAGTTGATGTTATCACAACGCGTTTATGGATGGGATATAGCGATTTTTCGTAATGGTAATTTGTGTCGCTCGAAGAGCTAGTTAATATTACCACTTATGTTAAGTAAGTCAAGGGAAAAGAAAAGGTAAACCATTGTGTCAATAGTAATTAGTTTTAAATAATTCGGATTTCTTTATTATTATTTATCGAGTGTTGTAGGGAAAGATATATGCTGGTGTTTTTATTGATTTCTCGGAAAAGTAGTTGCGCGAGTTAATGGATGTATGTAAGAGTAATTATTTGATATATGGTTATTAAAAGTAATCCCAACAGGTGCTCAGTTTTAATGGTGTGTTATTAAGTTAGATTAGAGGATATTGAGTTTGGATCAATCTATCTTTATCCCATTAAGATAGCCAAATAGATAGAGAATTATGAGGGAGCAGAAAGATAAATTAAAATTTATGCTCATGGATTTTTGCCAAACAGGAGAGAGATAATTCAGCCACAGAAGCTAACATACGCGGCACTGTCGTTTATGGACATACGAGAGGTTAAACGATAGCGGATAGAGGTTGGTGATAGGATTCCTGAATGGAATCAAAGCTTAGTGATTGACGATAAGGGCATGTGTAAACGCGATACTATAAATCTTCGTGTCATAATGATGTGGGCTAAAATGGATTGAAATAATTTACTACTTTAAGTATTAAAGGGAGTGCGGCCGATAATTGTTGTCTGATGGTGTCCTTGGGTATAAAACACTTTTTTTGGAATTATGGATGGGACGCGCTTCTATAGATGAGAGGCGAGTTATGTGACAGGAAACCTCTTAGATTCTGTCTAGAAATGAGTTGGATGATGAGTGTACACGTAGCCCTAACCCTATTATTTATTGGGCTAATATACTGGAGTCTCTGTTGTGGAATTAGAGCGTGTTATTAGAAGAGATTTTTGGTTAGATGGAGATCTTAAGCAGTAACATGAGTGCGGTATAAAGGAGGTGTTTATGGAAGCGTCAATTACCGATATTTGATAGATGAGTCAAGGTCATGTTAATGTTTGAGGTGATAGCGCGCAATGTCACTCGCCGTTTTGTAGTGTAGCACAGTATGTTAGATGGTGAGCAGCTCAACAGATGTTTTATGAGGTTACCAATATTTTAGAATGGTACTCGAGTGGTCAATAGAGATAAGAGGATTCCAAGGGTATGATAGCAGAGTGATCAAGATAGAGAGAAGTGCGAGAGAGTCAAATGAGGCATGAAGTGTGCTATTGGTAGCTCAATTTAAAGCGTGTAAGTAAAGTGGAATAAGTCCTTAGTGTCTAGATCGTACATGACAGTATAGTTTATATTACCCTGTGTAGGGTTTATTTACTTAGTAAGAGGCTATATATTAACATGCTGGGCTGGAATAGAGTCTATAATCTAAGTAATGTGTAGGAGGAATTTAGGCCATTGTAAAGGTGGACTGAGAAGATACTGAAATAAGTAGAGTACAGCGTAAATGAAAAAGAGAGTGATGAAGATTGAGTATACAGCCATATGGATAATTATATGTGAGTGTGTTGAGCAATCGAAGGTGAAGTGAATGCACTAGGTATCCTCTATATGAAGCGCATCGTATTAGTTGATTCTATGTCTTTAAGCGCGAGAATGTAATGTTTTATCGTCTTTTTAGTGTCCGAGTGTTATGATGTAATAAGACCAAACCAGAGAATCGGGAGACCTGGAAAGAAATATAGTGGATATTGAGCTACCAAGTGCGATAATGAAGTAGTCTGACGACAGACACTGTGCGACTTCTTTGACAAGAGGCTAGTTGAAAATAGAAACAATTAATAATAAAATAGATAGGATTTGGCAGGGCGTTATGGTGAGGAGGCGTATGTATGGTTTGAGGACCACCATGGAACTGCATCTATGGATAAATGATACCCCTTCGATACCTTGACAAGTTTTGCCGCTTGTAGTGTAAGAGGCGGTCGTCCGCCGACGCCATCCGCTGTCATAGTATAGGCTTGAGTATGCCTGTACATAGTAACAGTGTTAGCAGATTCTTCACTAAATGTGGTAACCTAGAGAGGAATGATCACGGTATATGAGCTAGCTACCGTCTCACTTAACCGTCCGTAATTATTCACATCATTCTGGCATTCGTCCCAGGGGAAATCAAGATCCCCATGGCGAAGTTTTAGCGACGTCATCTTTACAATCAACCGATCTTAGAGGCCCGAGGGTAGAGAGAATAAGTAAGAAAGTTGTATTAATCAAGTGTGCTTCACCTACCCAATACACTCATATAATTGTTTATATAATTATAAATACCAAAATACTAACGATCCATCACAGATGTAAATATTTACATTTTATGTATACTATTTTTACGTTGGAGGTGGGCTTTTTATATACAGTATAAATTAACTTATATTAAACCAAACTCAGCCTTTAAATATAAGGAAACCGAAACCAGTTATTAGCTCAGTGAACGAAGAAATAAACCAGCGATAAGACAAACTTTTATAATCTTAATCTATTATTTAAAATAACATCAAAAATATAATACTAATAATCAAGTACTTGAAAGTTTTATAAGTATTTATTATGGAGAGATAAATAAATGAAAACATATAACCGTTTATTTATCTAACATTAAATTAACATGTATATGAGTAAGATATCTAATTATTTGCAAAAAGGAACCTAATGCAGATTCCTGATAATATATTGTTGCAGCAAGGAGGCGAGCTTAATTACGACTTTTGATAGTACTTAATAATGGCCTGAAATCTTAAAATAGGTTATAATGCCAGTATTGAGAATGACATTGATTGTTGTTTTCCTGTAATTATCGACTTTATACTAATCTGATAAATACCTTCACTTAGTACAATGACGTGTGATATTACCTATGAATAAACTTTAAGTTAATTCGTACAATTTATAAAGAAACAAACACAAAACTAATACAGAATAGCCTCACAATAACCGACATGCTATCATCTGCACTCGCTTTCCTAGGTGTTCTATTAAATAGACAGATACAAGAAAAAATCGTGCATATTATTTAAAATAACTATCAGCAAGCACCCCGATTGTCTGAATGATTACTAAAGTCCCAATAACTTTACTAGCAAAGGGTGACCCAGAATGTTAAAGAACATTTTATTCGTAACAGTGATAACGTAAGCCCAGAATGGCTATTGGACTGTGGCGCTTGACCAAGTCTATGATTGTGTTACACTCGGTTGATGTTTGGTTAGTGAGTAGAAAAGTGCTCAGAGGGTCCCTACTACTCGCCATTAATGACATCGAAGGCAACAAGCGGCAGATGCAAACTATATCATACGGGGGATTTGATTTAATGTATTGAATCAACTACCAAGATGCAGTTATAGAGAGTGGAAGATTAGTTTGTGACACAAAACAGCAGATCCTAGGTGTATGAAGTTCAGTTATTCTCTCTATAATGATAAAATAGGGTCTCACTATACACCCATGGTTATCTGGCTGTTATGATGAT
The DNA here is from genome assembly GCA_015478945.1 of Trachelipus rathkii. Taxonomy (NCBI): domain Eukaryota; kingdom Metazoa; phylum Arthropoda; class Malacostraca; order Isopoda; family Trachelipodidae; genus Trachelipus; species Trachelipus rathkii. The sequence goes on along the minus strand of JABUQX010036914.1, from coordinate 57,852 downwards.
GAAAGTATAATGTGCAAAAATCTAAGACAGTGTTTGGAAGAGTGCTAAATTACAGTATGATTAGTAAATTTAAGAGCTTGTTAACCTCCTCACAAATCGTATAAATACACAAGAATCCTCTGCACTTGTAAATTATCAGTCAGTCAATCTAAGGTTACACCACAATATCCCTCGGCCTTCCTGTTGCGTATTTTAGTGGATACCAGCCGGGTCTAGAGCTAAGGTATCACTATCCATTGGAACCAAAAGAAATGGCCACGAGGAAACCTTGACGCCAGGTGCTAAGTATAAATATTACGTTATCATAGTGAACCATCATATGTAACAGAGAGAAATATACAATTCAATTATACTTACCATCCACTCACAATTAAAACTATGTATTGATGATAAAACTCAATTTTGTTAAAGGCTATTATAGAGGTAACCTAATATGTATAGTGAATGTTCGCTATATATATATATGTACTCATGTATATGTATATCCGTTCGTGAGAAGAAAAAAGTGACTAGGAATATTGAATGGAGCCCTAACATACACTCTCTCCAGTGTAATATAGCTTGCCTGCTTAACTAACATATATGACTGTGTTAGTAGAGCATAGTAGTATGTAGTAATAGCCTTATTCAGATGTAGGTACACAGTAAGTAATAATTTTCTGTGATATAATATATATATATCATATAATATATATATAATATATATGGAAATTAACCCAGGGATGCTTGAAATGCTCAAACTAATTACATTAACCAATGGATTAGCCTTAGAACAGGTTTTACAATACTCTATGGATCTGAATTAGTAATTAGTAGTAATAAGTGTCTTACTATATCTAATTTCTTACATCCTCACTATAATTTGAATAACCCTAGGCACTATTGCTTTAGTTAAATAGAGTGCATGAGAAAGTTTAGAAAATATTCCGCACTACCATGTTCAAAAGATATCAGAAGTTCCAATTGAGAAGTAAACGGAAAAACGATCATCGCGCCTCCTTAACGCGATAAGTGGCCAAAAGTAGAGACATGAGTTATTCTAATTCATACCGCTTATAAGGAACCAAAATCGAGCACGATATGTAATAAAGTTGATATGTAGCAGTGCAGACCTAATACTCAAGACACTACGCACTCCCAGAATCGTGCTAACCGGAAGAGAAGTTACTACCATCCGGTATGGTACATGTGTATCCATAGATTAAAGTAACCCATAAGGATTATTCTATCCCTCACATTCGTTGTCCACTCACCAAGAAAGGGGTCATAATTAATACATCTTATTCTATCGTCTGTATATTAGTTATCTACAACTCGATTACATATCATGATACATCAAGCCGCATCCTACCGACGCCATGTATATGTTTCCCGTTTTGAGCATATATCATAAAATATTTATAAAATAATATAAACATTATGATAATTCTCGATTTACTTTGCTACTATTCATCAATAGGATATTAACCTTTGACCTGGTATATCTAATAGGTCATGTAATAATATCTGCCACATGTTATAGATGAACAATATTATAATAATAGGGTTATCCTAATAATTATATTAGGATACTCAAAAAGTTTTAGTGATATATATATATATAATAATATACTATACGGCCAGAGTCTATATGCACTCAATCATTTATTATATCTAAAGATAATAATAAAAGTAGAACTTTTGATATATTTGAAAATAATATTATTTTTTGTACCTGGAATAGGTACTTACAAAAGTACGCCTTAAGGGGGTACAATTAAAGGTTTATATCCCAAATTTTTAAATTGGCTTTAATAAAAAGTAGTTTATTTCATCATTCACATTTTAAAAACCCCCATAAATAAAAAGATAGTAATAGAGGTCAGTTTAAATCGTATACACTGTATAACTAGAGTGCGGTATAGATTAGTTGGATAATATATCGCTGTTTGACTTCGTGTTTTTGGATAGAATATATAAATATAGATAATTTATAATATTTGTCTACCAATATATATTAATGTACATATAGATATAATAAATAATTAATTAATAATAATAATACATATAATATAATTAAATAATATTATAAATAATAATTAAATAAATATAATAAGTAAATATATAATAATAAATAATAAAATCAATAAACGATAATCGAATTATTTAAAAACTAACTTTGAATCAGGTCATGTCGACAACCTCAATGCGTATATATAAATATAATAAATTAATAAATATATGTAAAGTATTATATATAATATAAATGTATTTTAATAATAATTAAAAAAAACTTAATTAGTTTATAATGATTTTAAATATAAATATAATAATAATACTAATTAGTTTTATATATATATATATATAAGTTACGCAAGAGAAGAATATATACTTATATATATTTATAATATTTCCCAATAGTTAGGTATTAGACCCTCTTATTGAAAAATTATTACAGATGAAATCAATAAAATTTATATACAAAATCGATGTTTGACATCACGATATCTACAAGCACAAGTGACCTCGAATAGTATAGAAATCAGACCCAAAAACGAATCTAGCATTTTGGAGATCAGACCACTCCCAAAATAAGCAGATCTGTGAAACCGCGTCCACGAAATTTCATGGGTTTACTCAGAGTTAATAACAAAGTAATAAAACAAAAGTAAATAACTATTTCTTACCTATAGCAAAACCATTCACATTAGTTATAAATAATTAAGTGTGGAAAATTGATAAAAGTTTGTAAGTTAAGATATTACATGATCTTTCATCTTTGAATCATCTATCTAATGCTTTGTAAAATGGACAGTTAATAACACTTGCTCAGGATCTCTCATTTAGTGATGTGCTTGAGAGATATACCGTAAAATATATGTTTCTTAATAATTTATCATTGTGGTCTTCTATACAATTTTTCCTCCTGTTATCTATAATCTTCTCTGTGTCACGCTACTATAAAGTTATTTTCGACTATGATGATAGGTGCGACTGTAAGGGTTCATATTTATTGACTAGGTTAATTATTAAACTATTTCCACCAGTGTTTTTTTTCACCAACGAAGGGATAAACAAATCAAATTGTCTTCACTGGTCAAATAGGCAGAACTTTATAATTATAGTTCTAGTTCTTGATTATAATTTCCTATATGTAGCTATACTTTATGTACAATTATCACTACTCTGTCAGAGAATGCGGAACTTCTTTCATCTCCTCCTATTATTACTGATAATGATATGACCATTTGAGCCCAGAATTTCTTTTAAAACATATATCTAATGTAAAGTATATAGTGAAATAGTGAGAAACGTGCAAGACTTCAACCTTTTCCGAATAACGGATAAATCATCGTCTTGAGAGTGAGACTCATAGAGTCATATGAATTTTCATGCATTGTATTTCCAATGCACTCAACGAACCAATATTTACTGAACTTCTACGTTGTAATCAAGTGTGTAGTATTAAAATTACGAGGCTTGCAAACGCATATCTAATAAAAGTTGGTTTTAAACACATAAAAATTTATCTTCTTCATCCACTCCCAGAAAGGGCTTTCACCCTGTCAGTTGGTCTAAGGCTGCTTTGATACGAGAAGTTGGGAAGTTATTCCTAGCTGAAGATTGCTTTTAATTGCCTTATTTAAAAATAGATTTATTGCAAAAAGAAGGCATCACTTGGGCGACTGTTACTGCACGTTAATGGCTGTTTTAGTATGTATGTCAAATGGCTCAGGTAATGGACATAAATTTTGCCACTGACAAAATCAGTAACATTTTCTGATTGCATTCAGCAGCGTTATGATGGATAGGGGAACTTTTTGTTCTAAACAATCTTAAAGCATATCATAAGTTCTGTTCCAGCGTGTAGAACGTCTTGAATACATTTATGACTGTTTGACATTCAGCTGATCTGTTGAAAATTTTAAGCTTTGCAGCTGCCGTTGCTGAATGGTGAAAATGTAAGGATATGCTTCTGCAAGTAAATAGAATATCTTTGAATCAGAGCTTCGTAGGCATGTAATGCGTAAATCGGTGATAAGCTAGTTGCAGATTAGGATGAGATTAAAACATGAATTGATAGGGCAAGCCACAGCTTTCGCCTTGTGTGTATACCGCTACATTTTGGTCCATATCCTGTATCACTAAGAATGACTCTATTTTGAATATTGATTAAATAAATTGTCAATGGCCCTTATAGGATCTGATAAATGAAAAGATTTGGCCATATGCTACAAATTGGCTCGTGTAAATAGTTTATAGAGGATAAATACTAGTTGTTTCGACTTAAGATATTACAGATAATTGAAACAAAAATTATCATCGCTAGTGTGTTTGGCTTCGGATCGGTGATAATGTATGTGTTTAAAGCTCAAATATCAGGGCATCTGTGTGACAGAATATAAGATCCCGGTGCGAAAAAAGCCGAACCGGAATATCTGCTGTAGGGGTAAGTAAATCTGTCGCTGTGTAAGACCGAAAATCTAGGTGCCGGTAATAGAGCTTACCGGAATTGTTTTATCAGTAAGGAGGCTCTGTTTGCCTATAAGTGTAAGTTAAATCTGACGATTTATAGATGTTGAGTGTATAATGATAAATCTTAGTTATTAAGTAGGAGCTGTTATATAAGATAATAAATTTACTAGCTTGATATTAGTGTATATATATATATAAAAATATATGTGTGTGTGTTGATTATACTATATATATATGTAGTGAATTGTTTTGGATGTTATAAGTGTATAATATGTAAAAGTAGAATTAGTTATAATGTACGTAAGTATAATAAATATGAAGTGTCCATACGTGAATGTGTCTAGATTATAATCAATGATTTCATCCATCTATTTAAATTCTTGGTTTTATTTACTGTCCACCATTTAGCTTCTAGACAAGTTGTCATAGTATATTTATAATATATATATATATATATATATATCAATGTCAATATATTATACTATATATAATAATAAATATATATAATATAACCTAACCGGAACCTTTGCTGATAAAAATTTTCTGGAATTAAATTCTCCTCTTGTAGCATTTCAATTTCAGAATTTGATCTACGTTTATTTGTTTCAATGTTGAATAAATTCTATAATAATTAAAATGAATATAAGCTAAAAAATTTAATTAAAATCTAATTTCAAATCTTCAAGAAATGTGTTAAATATTTCCCTCGAGTATTGTTATCTGGTTAAACTTTCTTATTTTCTACTCTATTGAATTATAAAAGACAAACTTCGTTCTATTTAATAATCTTACTGTTCTGTTACCTTCAATAGTAATTTCTGATTCTTCGTGACCTGAAGAGAACACTCTAGTGCACTAGTATATCTTAAATTACTCAAATACCTTTTTGTTTACATTTTACCAATTTTTTCCATTGTATGCCAATTATGTATTTCCTAGATAATTTATTTTACTGGATATTAATAGTAAGTTATATATCAAAATATTTAATACTGATCTATCCCCAATGTTATCTATTCATACTATCAATTGTTCAAAAATGCACATCTGTGTTATATAGGAGATTTGTTTTTTATTCGGCACTTTCAGTCAGAGATGCGTTGTCATATATAATATAATATAATATATAAATCTATATATACTATAGATAATATATATATATATATATATATACGGTATAATATAATATATATATATATATATATATAAGTATATATGATATAAAACTGATCTTCTGTGATCTTAAAGCTATTTAATATGTTCCGACATATTTGTCAACTATGGAGATTCCAATAGAGTTAGGATTTGTAATACTGTTATTTTATTTGTAGAAACTTTCATTTTGGATTTTTGTTATGGATTAATTTTTAAAATTACAAATTCTATCAGTAGAGTGTCGATACTAATATTTATTAAAAGATTCAAAGTTAAATATAACTCAGTCTAATCTTTTTGTATTAAAATATACGACTTATCATTGAATGTGTTCATTTCTGTTAAAATTATATAAAAGCCCAAAATAACATTTCTGGATTTATGGAACTAGAATAAAAAAAATATGGAAATAAAAATTTTGGCATTTCTGTGGCACAGTCTTCTTAGCAGCCATTTTTATTCATGAACTCTAAAAACTTGAAAAGAATTTTTTGTTTTGTTAATTTAAAGTAAAAAAAAAAAAAAAAAAAAAAAAAAAAGGTAATTGTTCAACTGGCATTTTTATTCAGTGTAAAATCTTACAATAAAATGGCAATTTCAAACAGAACCATTTCAGAATTGCTTCAAATTTGGTGTGTCAATTAGGGTTAAACTCAAAAAGGAAAAGGCAAAATTTCAGCTCATTAGGTCAAAAGTTATAATACCCAAAAGCTTTGGGTACTTGGTATTTATGGGTGCCCCCTCTATAATATATACTCTTCAGTCCATATCTTTCCTCAAAATTGACAAAAACATGAGGTTTATTTCATTTTAAAGAGAAAGAATAGCTCTAAGATATTTATATATATAAGCTTTAAGTACTGAAATAAAAAAGTTATGGGTATTTAAACATTTGGGGCTAGCCCCCCCCCCTGAAAAGAATAGCCCAATTTTGAATCCTTTATTGAACTAATGGAGACCAAATAGAAGTTGGTTTCCAATGTTAATATATTAAGGAAACATTAAGTTTATTACTTGGAATTTTTTAGAAGCTCATTGGCCTTTTGAATTTCCTTTTTTGAAAATGATATTCTATATTTCTCGTTGGTATAATTTCAGGTTGGGACAAAACATAAATTATATTTTCAAATGGTATCCAGAATATATCTACTATATTTGGGAAATAATAAACATTTGAATTTATCTTAGACAAAAATTTGATTTTTGCATCTTCATTTTCTGTAGGTACATACATATAGATCTTCCAACAAATCCCAGCCATAGTTCATTTTCATACAAACATGCTACATATTATCCATTGATGTTTTTTAAATCAGTGGTTTATTACTTTCATCCAATAAATTTCTATTGGAAACTTCCCGTTCTTCAACTGTAACAATTCAAAACTCGTTGAAAATGTCTGAAACATATGACATTTCAAAATACTATTTTTACATTATGGTTTGATTTTGTGAAACCCTTGAGTTTCTTTCACAGTTAAAGATTTACTAAAACAATGTTCCAAAAAAAGCTTCTTTCTCAAAAACTTCCTTAAAGGATAAAAAAAAATTTAATAGAAGGAAACCAGACTTCAGAAAATACTGTATGTATAAATCTTTTGCTGTCAGAATATGTTGAGCTGATGTTCATTGCAAGCTTCATTTAGATGCAGTACTTTTTACCATCCCACCATATGCATTTTTTCCATGACTAGTTACAAAACAAATATGGTAATAGTAGTGCAGAGGGGTGTTACCCCCGATTTTTATGAAAATCACAGGATACACTCTAAAAAAATAATGATGAATAGTGAAAATGAAAATCAGCAGTCTCTTTAGGAAAAAAAGTTGCATAGTCTCAAAGTTTGAATTTTCCCATAAGATTTTCTTTTTAAATAAAGAAAAATTAATAATCACAGGATATATATATATATACTCTAAAAAAATAATTTAAATAAAATAAATAATTTAATTTATAATTTAAATAAAAATAAAAATTATTTAAGTCTTTAGGAAAATAAGTTACAGCCTTCAAAGTTTTAAATTTTCCCAGGCTTATAAAAATTAGTGGGCCTCATGCTCGTTTTAGGGCCATCCTAGTTCAGGTTATGATAATATTTGTTAATTCTACATAGATTTTCTCTGTGTATACCTAACAAAACTTATCATAACCTGAACTAGAGGGCCTGAAATGAGACCTAACCTTAATGGATCAAAAATAAAAAGTCTATGGGAGTTTTAACAACTTTGAAGGGCTGTAACTTTCTAAAGAGACCGCCGATTTTCGTTTTCACTATTCTTCATTATTATTTTTTTAGAGTAGCTATATCCTGTGAGTTTCATAAAAGTCGGGGGTGACACCCCTCTGCACTACTATTTCCAAAAATATATTCTGCTACTATTCCACAAAAGTCTTTCATGATGACATAGGCTAATAAAATTTAATTTATTTTTGTTTTGGGTTTCCAATCCATCTGTAAAGTAGTGAATTTTTTTTTATTAAATGGGAACATCTATTTCATTTATGCCATCAACAATTTTTGAAATGTACAAACTTGTAAAGCTTACTTTGAGAGGCAGAGACCCTCAAGTCTCTTCCTTGCATAGTTTGCCAATTTCTTTCAAGTTTCCAGACAATAGCCTTTCTCGCATATGTTTTTCTGATGTGCATAATTTTACAGATATTCGCAGAGATTCGCGAAAGAAAATTTCAAATTTTGCCACAAGAAAAATTGCACCACAGATCATATTTTATAATGGACAAATTTTAAAGGCAAAACAAGTTATATAGGACAAATAAATAAATAAATAAATTATGTAATCTTTATTACTTATACTGAGAAAGTCAGATAGTCACAGACATTACCGTTTTAGAATATAAATTTGTCATGCAGGTGGTAAGCAATTCATAATTACTGTTATTACCAATTTATGAAGTAATTTTATTAGATATTTATTAATGATTAATCAAGTCTTAATAGCAGGCATTGTATAAGAAACAGTTGATTATATTGAAATGTTAAATTAATTTTTTATTTAATTAATATTTACAAAGTTTTTGATTATTAATTCAATTTACATTTGAGAAGTTGCTATTTTATTAAATGTGAACGCATTTATAATCGTTATTACAATTTGTACCTAATTTTCCAGAGTGCATAGGTCATTCTCATTTTACCCTGATATATATGTACTAGTTTATATATTATAAAATTCTGTACGTAATCAACTTTATACTACTATATACTCTGGAACAACATAATATCCTCTATATAATATATTAATTTTAACTTACTGTTATGCCACATATATTTAAACGTAATGAAATCGAAATATAATTATTCTATGTAATATACCAAAAAAAAAAACAAAACAATATTTATTCACTATAAATTGAATATATCAAAAAAGAAAAAGGTAAAAAAGAAAAATAATTCTATAAATTCTTGCTATTCTAATTTCGAATTCACTTTTAGAAAATTATGAATACAAGCATTGCATTACTCTTTGGTATTTTCTTTTCCTTTATATTTCCTTATTAATTATTAAAATTTAGAAGCTTAAGATGACTCTAAATAATAGAAATACGGAATTAAGAACTTGATTTTGACTCTTACTTATGGCAAAAAAATTCCAAGATTTATTTAAACCTCATCTAGTTAGTCTTCAGAAACTCTCCATCTTATATATATTTCAAAATGTTTGTTACATATCACCATGTTAATGCAAACATATAACTATATAATATTATACTATATATATACTCACTATATATATATATATATATATATATATATACTCTATATATACTATATATACTATATAATATAACTTGCTATACTCAAAGTTTTTAGACATTATAAATAAATTTGTATTTTTAAATACTATATCTCTATATATATATACCTCTATATATATAATAATATATATATTAATATATATAATATATATAGTATAATTATATATATACTATATATATATATATATATATATATTATAGTATACACCTATATATAACTAGTATATTTTATATAATATATATACATATATATATACTATACTATATATATATACTCATATACTATATATTATAATATATATATATATATATATAAATATATATAATATATATTATATATGTTTGAAAGTTTTTCTCTTCTCTCGCCACGAGAAATATATTCTGACCACTCCACAAGAAATAAAAAAAGAGTTACCCCAGAGAATTGCGTGTTTTTCATCGCCTTTCAAGGATGAGAACTTACAGGCGCTTCTTGGTACTTTCTCTATTTTCACTTGTGGACATGTGTGCAAATATATATATATTATACATATTATATATATTACTATATATATATATATATACTATTATATATTATATATACTATACTATATATATAATATATATATTATATATATAACGATATACAACTATAATATAATATACTTATACATTAATCATACTATTATATATATATATTATCTATTAATACTTCTCACTCCTTTTTCCTTGTTGAGGACCTCTCTATATCCTCAAGCAAATGTGGTTATATAAAATCTTATTAAAGAACATTTCTGTTTTCCAATAATAGTCCATTTTTTAATTCCATTTCATCATGATCTAGATAAGGTCTATAGCTATTAGTTTTTCGGTGTTACCACACGTTTTAGATTTCAATTTTCATACTACACTTCATAAATATTACTAACTCCAAAGAACCTCATTATTTTCCCTTAAAAAAGGGATTACACCATAAGTAATTTTTTTCAATTATTATAAATTTAAAGTAAAATCATTATTTTCCACGACTTCCGACATTGAGTTAAATTTAATTGTTGCGTATTGATTTAAAACTTAAATTATATATTATACAATAATTAATTTATATAATATATTATTATGTCGTTGTTATACTTGTCATATTGCTCTTATCTGCAAGCTTATATATATATATATAATATAGATAAGAATACTAAATATAGCTAGTATATTATATATGAATATTATTATATATATATAATGATATATCATATAATTTATTAAATATGACCTAATGATATACTCATATTTAATTCATTCACTTTGTACGCAGCTACTGGATCCATTCTATCCTTTCCTCAAAACAAACTCTTTTTAATTTAGGCTAGCAGTGAAAATAGTCTAGTAATGTTTGTGTGAATATAATAATAATATAGATAAACGATAATAAACTAATAAATAATAATGATTAATCAATTAATAAAATTGAATAATAAATAATTAATAATAATAATAATGAATAATGAATAATAATAGGGAATAGTAATATAGATAATAATAATAATAATAATAAAATAATTAATAAATAATAATAATATAATAACGCATTTTAACATAAACTTGTTAATATTCTAACCTGATATGCGGTTGCGAATTTCCTTCTTTTTATGAAACTTTATATCATATATATATAACTATAGTTTTTATTACTATTTTTTTATTCCTTCATTTTTATGTTATATTATATGATAAAACTATTTATAAAGAATAAAAATTAAAAAGTTTACAGGATGAAGAAATTTCTCTGTCCTCCATATAACATAATAAACGTGTGGATAAGATGTTACATTTATTTTCAGTTTCGGATTGAATTCTTCTTCACATATTCTTCAGTGAGATATTGAGAATCTGATCTGCATCTTGAATCCTGGACAATGATTACGCCATTCATAACCTTTATAAATTCAAAAAGCATTCTGCGCATTGAAACGTGATTATATAAATATATATATTCGATATATATTCTTATTTATCAATATATAATTATATTTATATGATACACCCAGTATATATATATATATCCACTCATAACACACTTTTCTTTATTCTCATTATAAGAATTCTATAAAAGTAAGAGATATTGTATATATAACCTATATCTATTTTTAGATTAATGTAATATACTATTATATTATATTAATTTTTTAACTTCATTTATTATATATATATATATGATTAATAATATACTATTACTTTACTATATATCCAATACTATAATTTATATTATTAGAAATACTCAATAACTAATAATATTTAATCAAGCACCAAAAACAGAATAAATTCGTATTAATAAATAGAATCTAGAAATAGTAAATGACGATATGTATCATTACATTATTTTTAGATTAATGTACAATTAGGGATACAGTGACAAGTAGGGCATAAAACACCCTTGGAAGATTATCTAATTTGGATAAATCTATAGAGGAATGCAAAAAAAGATAAACTGTAATTTTATAGTTAAATACTCTAATTTAAAAAGACTATTATAGATATGATATTACAAATATATACTAAGTAGAATAAATAAATATTAATATATATATATATATATAATATATATATATTATATTAGTACTTTATTATATATTATATATATATATAATATATTAGTTCAGTATCATATAAATATTTTTTAGTTTAATAACTTAATAATAATATTTTTTATTTATTATTATATAGTATATCATAGCAGTACAAAGTCCACTATACAATATTGAAATATAATAATAACTTATAAATATATATAATATATGATGTATATTATATTATATATTAAATATTAATATATATATCAAATCATTATCCCATATGATACTATATGTCATATGATTATATGAATATATATAATATATATTAGTATTATTAATGTAGGTAGTAGGGAGGGGTCGGAGGGTTAGGTAGGGGTATATCTGTTTAGGCAGCGTATAGTCTAGTAATATATATATAGTAGGGGGTAAGATAGGTGATTATGAATAATTATATTAATATATATTATTATATAACATTGACGGTTATATATGATTTATATAAAGTAGTATGAGCGTAGTATAGATATGATAGTCATACAGTAATAAATTTTTGTAGCAAGGGATTAGATTATATGTACCTTAAGTATATTTGTATATTTCCAGTTATTATGGACTATTTATATAGTAGATGGTCAAGACTGTATTCTCAGTCGATGAGTTCGAAGAGTGTTTAGTTTGCAGTAGGGTAAAGTAAGTAGTAGTGGGAAAAAGTAGTAGTAAGTAGTAAAAGTAGTAAGATATATTGTGGTTCAGTGAGTCTTAGAAGTCGACTTGTAGTCAGCTAGATCACGATAGTAATGTATCAAGTAAGTAAGTGTCAGGTCATGTTAACAGATTCCAGTTTGTAACTAAAGGATTAAATTAGTAGTATAGCATATTATAATAAATCTAAAGATAATGAAAGTATCAGTAGTACATGTTTTTTTATCTCGTATAGAGAAGTGGTTTGATGCAATGTAATTAGCCCGGATAGTGACACTTGAGTTTGAATTATTATCTTGGAATATAGACAGCCAGCTATTTCAAACACCATATCAATTGCAGAAATATAACCTGATACTTATTATTTCAGTCACCCGTGTTAAAGTAATACACATCAACATTAGATTATGTCAGACCATTTTGACTATATAACAAGTACATGATGATCTATTATAGAGTCAATGTATATAATGTGCCGTACGAACAGATATTACTGTTCAAACACACATTGAAGAGTGGGAAGAAAATTTAGTACGTACCATAAATACTGAGGTGCGTTTTTGAAAAGTGCAAGTCGATATTACTATCTTTCAATAGATATAGAGAGTCTCAAAATCTTTTAGGTCAAAATAGAATAATAATAGCAGTATTATAGGAATGGTGCCGCTTCTTAAGGTTCAGAGAAATTTATATAAAATTATTAGTCTTACAGTATAAGATTATGCTAAATTACTTTGCATTTATTAAAGTGACAAAATATGAGATCTGTATATAATATAAAGACGTGTGTGATAAGTTAGTAAATATAATGAATATTAGGTCAATATATATATATTAAACTATTATATATATATATATTATAATATAGTATATTATATATATATTATATATAAATAACTATATAGTTATATATATAATAAAGTTTATTAGGAATGATGTATATACTATATATAATATAAATATTACTTGTATTGATTAATGAATATGAATAAATAAATCAATAATTAATCATATAATTCATACTATATATATAGTATTAATAAATAATACATATTATTAATAAATTATATAATAATAATTTAATTTAAATTAGCAATATATCTTATTAATTAATAATATAATTAATTAATTAATAATAATAATAATAATAATAATAATATAATTTAATAAAATGAATAATTTATGATAGATAGTAATTATAATAACTAAATTCATTTTTAAGATTTATATTAATTTATACCTATTAAAAAATTTTATTATAAGATTTAATGTGAAGATTCTCTCTATATCTCTTAAATGAGTTGTTACATATATAACAATTATTATATATAAAATATTCATACATTAGATAATATCGAAATTATATAATAATCTCAAATCAATCTTCAATAATATGTGAAAATTCAAAGGAATATTTAATTTTTTGAATTGGATTAATAATCGTTTCGAAACCCGATGTCCTAATATATACAATGGATTTAAAACTCACATTCATACATTAATTAAAGGTCAGCAAAAGATGAATGGTTTTCAAGATGAATAATTTTTTTTTTCATATATCACATTTTGTTTAAAAATCAATGAAAAATGACTCTGGATCATGGGAAAGTTTTTGTTATAGAAGAAGAACAAGATCACATAATATAAAATAAATGAACTCTAAATAATATCTATATTTTTAATTAATAATAAATATAATAATTCAAATAAACAAAATCTCAATTATAATTTCAGAGTCAATTCAATAATTATATTAACATTAATTACAATTATTATAATAATCAATAAATCAATTAATTGAATTAAATTTAAATAATAATATCAATAAAATAATTAATAATACATGGAGCCAAATAATACAGTGAAATAATAATAATATATAATGTATATGTGATTAAAGTTAAACAATAAATGAAATGATAGTTAGAATTAATAATAATAATTAATAATAATAATAATAATAATAATAATAATAATAATAATAATAATAATAATAATAATAAATTAATAATGAAGAATCATATAAATGTATATTCTAATACAGATATGTATTTAAATATAATAATAAAAGAATTAATAAATCCTAAAAATAAATCAATAATTAATATCAATAATAATATAAAATTCGATAAATACACCTCAATAATAAATAATAATAAATAATATAATAATAATAATAAAGTAATAATAATCACTCATAACATTCGAATATTACTAACTATCGTAAACTATTAAATAGCATTAGTAAATTGCTTAATATAATAAAAATAGATAATAATAATATAATAATAAAAATAAATAATAATAGAAAAAAAAAAATAATTATATATATTACAAGATCCTTCTCTTGTTATGAAAAATTTGTTGGTGAAAAACATTAAATTACAATAATAATAAAATAATAAATAACATAATAATAAAAATATAATAAATAATAATAAATTAATGAATAATAAATAAGTAATTAATAATATAATAAAATAAATAATAAATAATAATAATAATAATAATAATAATAATAATAATAATAACATAATAATAATAAAATAATAACAAAAAATAATGACGTAGTAAAAATAAATAAATAATAATCGTAATAGTAATATAATAAATAATAGATAATAATACTAATCGAATGCCAATAATAATAATAATGAATAACATTAAGTAATAATAATAATTTAATAATAATAATAATAATTAATAATAATGAATAATAATAATAATAATAATAATAATAAATAATTAAATAAATAATTAATAATAAATAATAATAATAATAATAATAATCATAATATAATAATAATTTAAAAATAAAAATAATAATAATAATAATACATAATATATAGATAATAATAATAATAATCAAAATATATTTCTGAGTAATTCAATAAATAAATAAATATTTATAACATAAAAATAATAATAATATAATAATTTTAATCTCAAATCAATCTTCCTGAGTTACTTTGTTTAAAAATTAATAATAATAATAATAACTAATAATAATAATAATAATAGATAAAAATATAACATTAATATGAATAATAATAATCAATAATGAATAATATATAATAATAATAATAATAATAATAATAATAATAAATAATAATAAAATAATAATTAATAATAATAATAATAATAATAAAAATAGAAAACCATGAATTAGTAATAATAATTTTATTAATAATGATAATTATGTAAAGGATGTTTGTTAAGTAATTATAGTTATATAATAATAATAATAATAATAATAATAATAATAATAATAAATAAATAAATAATTAATAATAATAATATAATAATAATAAATTATTCATAATAATAATAATATAATAATAAATAATAATAAATAATAATAATAATAATTAATAAAATAATAATATAATAATAAGTAATAATAATAATAATATATAATAATTAATAATAATAATAATAATGGTTCACCATGATTTATTCTTAAGACATTAAAAAAAGCAAAACTTTACAAATTCAATTAACATCAAGTAAAATAAATAAAAAAGAAAGTTAAGACATCAGGAAAGGATTAAGAGAGAGAAGAGAGAAGAGAGAGAGAAAAGCAGAAGATAGAGAAGAATGAGAGAACGAAAGAGAAGGAAGAGATGAAAAGAGAAGAAAAAGAGGAAGAAAGAGAAGAGAACGAAAAAGAAGATGAAGAACCTGAAGAGGAAGACGAAAAAAGAGAGAAGGAAACGAGAAGAAGAGAAAAAGATAAGAGAAGAGAAAGAGAGAGATACGAGAGAGGAGAGAGAGGAGAGAAGAGAAGAGAGAAGAGAGAGAGAGAGAGAGGAGCGAGAGCAGAGAGAGAAGAGAGAGAGAGAGAGAGAGAGGCAAGAGAAGAGAGACCGAGAGAGAGAGAGAGAGAGAGAGAGAGAAGAGAGACGAGAACGTCTTACCTCTCTAAAAGTGATATTTAGACAAAATCAGTCTTATTTTATGTTTTAGCTTTCATTTTATGTGAGTTGTTTTATTGGAGTTATATTTCTCCTTGTTAACTGTTTATTCAAATTGAACATCAGAATACAATTTTCTTTTTTTTAAGCTTCACATTTACTTTGTGATATTGCTCTCATTATGGATCTCAAATTTTATCTTTATTTTGTCTTATCAGTAACAGATAGGACTGAATATATTTGCTTTCTTATTTCAGAGTTATTATCCTCGTGTATATTATTATCATTAGTAAATAATACCCTATTATAGAACTCTCAATTTAGGCTAATTTCTGTTAAGCTCATAAGTATTTTCATCTTCTTTTTATCTATTACAGTGCATTCTAATGCTCTATTAAATATAATATAGACTTACCTATAAACTTATCTAATAGTTTTATATACAATTTTTAAATTCCTGTATCTTCCTTTCGCATTTGCACATCTCATCGAATAACATTATCACAATAGATTTCAATTCATCGTTCTGATTTCTTTTATTTTTCTAAACTCTTTGTAAACCAGTCCTTAACAATCATGTCTCGCGAACCCGTCTAACTAAGACTCAGAACAAGCTATTTACAACGAGCAACTTATGCCAACTTATTCAAGAAATATTTCAGTGTACCCTCTCTAGAAAGTTAATATAACGCACAGGTAGTAATCTATGAACTTAATATTATTTTATATGTATCGTATTGGCACATACGCAGAAGTAATTAGCATATAGTGCTAAGAATAACTTTGATTTCTAAAAATAGTTAATTATATATAAATATATTGCAATGAACAATATATTTCATCATTTTTTTTTAGTGTATTTTGCTTAAGCTTCTACGTAAGTCTGATAAGTATTTGGTATTGTGAACTGTAAATTCATATAATGAGTACTAAATCGAATTGTTTTTTGACAATATTTTTTCTAAATTATAACATTTAATTATTAATCAAAGAAAGATCTGAACTCCGTATCATTAATTTTATTCTTTATAACAAATATTTCTTTCGTAAATTGTCCAAAAGACTCGAACACACATAAATAAAATAATAATAATTTAAAAAATAGAATATAACTATATTATGTTTGAATATGGACTAAGACATGTAATATAAGCACCAGTTTTTAAATATAGGTAAAATTTATATAATATATATTAATATTAGAGTTATAATTATAATTTATATATTATATAGATATATATATATAATAGATGATAATAGATAGTAATTATGAAAATTAATATATATATAGTAAATTAATTTAATATATATGCAATATAATAAATTATATATATATATAAATAAATTATATATATAATTTATAATAATATATAGTAATATATATATAGATATTAATAATAGTGTATGTATATATTAATAGATAGTAGTGATAAATATAATTAATATAAGTATTAATGTTAATAAATAAGAGTATATATTAAGATGATTTAGTATTAATTTAATAATTATAACTCAATAGTAGAAGGCTTAATACAGTGAGGTAAAAGATGAAAATTGAATTGGTCTAAATAAAAATAATATAAATAAAGCGAAATGTATTAATAGAATATATATAATAATTAATTACAATTTATATTATTACTATATAATAAATATAATAAATAATATGATTAATATGCTATAAATACTAAGTAATAAGTACCTAATTTTATACATTAATAGTCATTATTTCTCTCCCGAATCATTATATTTATCTATAAATAGTAATTATATTTACAATGACTAATATGAATATTATATAATGGACCTACAAGATAAAGTATATGATAGAAAGCTCCAATAATATTAATACTATGTAGCAAACGTAAAAGATAATACTATCTAGTGTGTCATATATAAGATATATTCTAGTGGTCTGTGCTCTTCACGAAGAGGCCTCGGCTCTCGAAATGTGTAGGCGAATTTATTTATAAAGGAACTCTCAAACATGAAAAAGAAAAATACACTATTCTTTGCCAATTATGATGAGACCCTAAATATATATTAAAAAGTCTTAAGATGATTAATATAAGTATATGATATATATAGTTATGATATATATATATATATATATTAATAATATTAATATATTAATTTATATATAATTATTAATATGATAATATAAATGGTATTATAATATTTATATATATAATATATATATATTATAGTATATATATATATATAATGAAATGATATTGAGGCTATGATGTTTATATGTAATTCTGTAAATTAATATATGTAATAGATATAATATATATAAATATATATATATATTATATAGTAGTAAATAATATTTATGATGAAATATTGATTAGGATGTATATATTAGTATATAGATAATATTATATAAGATTGATTTCTTCGAAGTGATCTAACTTAAATAATGCCGGGCATCAATTTTCTATACTCGTTATGTCCATTTTTTAAAATAAAGTAGCGATTCAGGTGCTACATATTAGTTTAAATGTCGGTAGAGGTCAAAAAAATAGTTCCTTTATTCTCTGAGTATATAGGTCAAGGCAATACTTATGTATGTAGACCTGTTACGAAGACTCAAATAATATCTCAATTTAATCACGTCATTTTTTTTGTGTTAAATGAATCCCTTATATTAAATATGCTTTAGCAATGAAATTAATATAATTAAAAATAATATTTAATTAAATAACTTATATAAATTATATATTATAAATGATTATATATTCATTAATTAATAATAATTAATTTTTTATGCGTAAACGTTGGTAAAATCTACTCTGTAATTTATAATCTGAACCTTATGTATAAGATATATTACATAATTTTACCTAATTGAATAATTATATATGAACTTACCAATCGTGATTAGAGTTTCGCTTTAGAAAACGTTACATAGTTATGACTCAAATTCGGCTACTGATACAAGATTGCCTCTCTGTAGTATTAGTGTTGAGTCAAGTATGCAAGATAGTTACTGTCGTGAGTAAATGTGTAGAGAAGAAGTGAGATGCAGGGCAGGTGTGCTGTATATGTTAAATGAGAGAGTATGTGCTATATTCATTGCATATATTGGTCTCTAAATTATATTGAAGTTATATGTTGTTTTCAGATTATAATCAGACTTCGCTGTTAGTTATTGTATAATAATAACTACTCGCTTAGAGGCGACAGTGAGAGTAGCGACGTCGTATGAAGTAGTGTGAGTGATCGTACTGCTCAAGTTCTTGATGTTAAAATTACTAAAATATATTTGATCAAGTTAATTATAGAACATGCCTTTTGACAATAATTGTGTTATAAAATGATGCCAAATATGACAACTTAATTTATTCTCACTTGCATTGCCTATATATAGTAATGATAATTAATATGTATATTAATATATATATAATTAGATATATATAATAATAATATTAATTATTGTAGTAAAGGTGGCGCCCAATGTATATCGATATGAGCCTGCCAGAATAATATATAATATAGTAATAATTATAATAATATATAATATAATGGATATATGAGTATAGATATTATATATATATATAGTATTAATGTAGTTATAAATATGTAATTAAAATTGAATTTTACTAAGAATAGTATCTAGCCGTTACTGAGTAGATATATATATTTAATATTATTATAGTATTAGAGGGCCTTTGGATCTATACGAAATGAAGCAACAGTTAAGTAAAATTGCTTATACTTTAAAAATTTATTGGTGGTAGCGTTTCTAGTTAGCAAATCAGCAGGGTTATTTACACCCAAGGCAAAATTTGTGCCACAATGAGATCCGATCAGACCAGCGTTAAGTTCTCAATCCCTCAACTCATCAATCCAGGTTCTCGTATTTGGATTATAGCCTTTGTTTTTATTATTTGTCGTTCCCAAAGAAACGCTTCATATTACCTTCTAAAATTTTGAGACTTGGCATCTAATCAGAGACTTTATATCCAACTTTGAATCTGGTACTTGTCCACAGATTCAAAGATGTTCAAGTCCAAGAATTTCCCTAATATTGTCAAAGCAAGATTAGCCTGTTCCACATGCTTATAACTCAAATAATAATATGCAAATGCAGCAGTATGGGCCTAGCAAGCAGGTCCTTCGTTGTAGCACTTTTTTAATATTTCCTCTAGTGGGGAAGGCTAAATACGCACATGGATATCAATCAAGGTTTGATATGAACGGATACATGGCCTTTAAAATTGTTTAAATCATAGGAAGTGTTGAAAATAGAAGAAGGAAGAGTGCTCCTGTCTTTTTCAGGAGAGTACATGTAAGAATGAGCATATCGTTAAAGTCCGTAGTGAGAGAGTTAGACAGAGAAAAGATAATACTCGATTAGAGAGTTCGGAAATGTTCGGAAGAGAGTTCGGTGGTGAGTTAGGGAAGAGAGTTCGTGTATCTATTGCAACATCAATAAAATGAAGAGAATGATTTCAACAGTTCGACGGCAAGAAAGATTAAGGAGCACGTTCGCTACGAGAGTCAAAAGAGAAGACAGATTAACACCGGAGAACGTTCGCTGAGAGCTAATTGGAGAAAACAGAGTGCAAAAGCAACGTGCGTGATAGTCAGCTTCTACCACTATTTTCATGAAAGGAACCAGCCAAGATACGCGATACATTTTTCATACGAGATCGGACAGCTCCCTTATATGAAGCAATCCAGACATTATGGAGATTGTTTGAAAAAATTTCTAAAAAATTTCTAAAAAATCTGTAAAAAATTTCTAAAATATTTCTAAAAAATTTCTTAAAAATTTCTAAAAAATTTCTTAAAAATTTCTAAAAAATTTCTAAATAGACCTCAAGGCATTTAAACTCTTAGAAGCTTATTTAGGAGAGAAGTAATATAATATCAATAGAAAAATAATATATACATCATCATCACTATTGATGGAAGTAACATACACATATGAGATAAACTCAACTCGTATTATCAAAATTGAATTTTCAATGATTCACAGAATTATTAGCGGAAAAGTAACACTTACCATGAGACACTTCACTTTACACCACGCATACCACTATATCTCTTTGTTCACACATATCGCCTATACACATATTTATCTTTAACTTATAGACAGCTTACGTTCACCCCCATAGGGACACTTACACCTACACCCGACACACACAATATTATACTATTTATTTATTAATAATTATCTATGTATATATTTATATATATGGTATATCATATATAAAATATATATATATTAAAATAGAAAGATATGTAGACTGGATATATAGTCAGCTAGGAGAGTATAGGTGACGTAGTGACATAGAAAATTTAATAAAAAAATAGTATATTTTATTTAATATTCTTCATTGTGCGCGAGCGGAATATTGGACGCCGCGGAGCGCACGCGGCGGGGCGGGAACGCGGAGAATATTTGCGCCCTGCGGGCGCAAGCGGCGGGCGGGGACGCGGCGGGTGGGCGACTGCACGGGTGACGGGTTCGTAGGAGCGCACCTAACGTAGTCACGCGGAGTAGGATCATGCCTGCGTTCCTGGTCGGTAGCTTATGACTAGTGAATTAATTATTAATCTATTCTAGTGAAATTATAATTATCCCTCAATGTAAGTATTTATTAAAAATATGATATACACTTAGTAAAAATAAAACACTTTTAATCACAAATCAGATAACTTGTGCACCGCTTAACCCGTAAAATGACTATGATTTTTAAAATGAGTTTGGGGCTCTAAAAAGATAATAAAACACACATCGTCACCTGCCTCAAATACAAGTTTAAAAGAAAAGTTAATTTTCCAAAGACGATAAAATAATTTCTCTGACCAAATATCATAACGGAGTCCATATAGCGAAAGGTGTTTTCTCACCCCGTGGAACAATCCACAAGTCAGGAAAACATTTCCTTTTTACCTGCTTAAGGATCTTACCGATCTCCAGGATGTTTCAGTTTGAAATATATTTATAAAAATAAATAATATCGAATGAATTCCTGTCTACGGGAAATTTACTCTTTTGACCCACTGGTATTATGGATTACAAATTAACGCCGTCTAAACAAAAAGGCTTAATCACTAAATTAGGCCTATAATTTAGGCCTAAGAAGTAGTTATTGCACCTTAGCATTTTAGGGTCAGAAAAAAGGTCAGTTTGAACAATATATTGTTTGATTCCTGGAATTAGGCTTAATATCGCCACCCGGGCTCTACAAAGGATTATCCTAAATTTTAGAACATAAGTAGTTTATTTTCATCACTACCATTATTACGAGAGAGGGTAGTTTCCAGTTAATCTGTTTAGGACGTGCGGGTTTAGTTGTGTTTTTTTCGGGAGGTGGACTTGTCAAATGTACATATATAATAATAATAATAATAAAGAAATTCAATCCCGAAATTTAAAAAATCTTTGAAAGGAGGTGTTATTAGTTAACATCGAGTTGAATTTCATATCATTATTTTAATGGGTAAAAGTTGAATATATCTGTTATTTTTAAAAAATAAAAGATCGATTAGAATCATTTTAATAAAATACATGTTATTTTAGCAGAGAGAGGAACTTATTTTGGTTATTTTATACTTATTACATGGCTAAAGAATGGTTAACGACAGTAAGTCAGAATTAGAACAAAACGTGCATTTACGTTTAAATTTGGGTAAGAGATGTAGTAGAGATAGGGTGCTAGTAGTCAGGCGGCACGTAGCCTGACTTACTGATGACGTAGTTGATCTAATACGAAGGAGTTTTTATTATAATATAATGACTATTGATAAAGGGTGTACTGTGGGAATAAAGGATACATGAATATGTGATATATGATATAAAAGATTATAAAAAGTGTGATGAAGGCATGACCATCTATAGAAGCACTAATCTCAAAATCGTACAGAAGAAAAATACTAGATAGAAGCTCAGTATTTCAATGTAAATTAAAAAATAAAACACGACGTTTACGCATAGGTGAAAGAATAAGTGGGAATTTAGAATTTAGAATATGCTTATTACAAACGAAATTTGAGACCGCGTGAGACCTTCATCACAGGTAAATACTATTCACAATATTATCTAGCCTCTCACAATGCATAGATAGTAATCACACCGAGTAAAATGCCGAAGGAAATCAGAGTGCGAGAGGATAAGATGATATTAATTAATGGAGAAAGAGATGATGCTACCAGTTTAAGGTTCATTATGAAACTGTTTGACTGAAACTAATATAAAAGATAAGATTATAAAATGATATAAATGTTTTTTCCAATTTTGCACTGAATAAGATGAATAAAACACCAAAATAACTTTTGTTTTATAAAGAGCAGAGTGAGTTATGATAGACTTATTAACAACATAGTTAAATATAAATAATTGAAGTAGGATATCTCCTCACCCATTATATAAATATAGCTACCATGACTGATAGTCGTCTTGAGAGTCCCCCCCCAAATAGAATACATTTGGTTATAAGATAAGATTAATATTTGGCTACCGAAGTCTGACCTGTGT
Source organism: Trachelipus rathkii (assembly GCA_015478945.1). Taxonomy (NCBI): domain Eukaryota; kingdom Metazoa; phylum Arthropoda; class Malacostraca; order Isopoda; family Trachelipodidae; genus Trachelipus; species Trachelipus rathkii. Next base: position 33,808 of record JABUQX010036914.1, on the reverse strand, counting down.
GGGGCATGAGGTGTGTGCTTGTGTGTCTGTCAGTTTGTGTGTCAGTATGTGTCTAGATCTGTGACAAATTGTAGTGCTTGAGTTTTGCTGTCTAGCAAATATCCTTTGTCTGACGAGTGTGATAGAGTAAAATCTTGTGTGCTTATCTCTATTTCGAGTGTTTCAGAGCTAGTTTAGCACGTTGAGAGGATGTACGTAGATTAGTTGTATTGTCTGCTTCAGATGTCAGTATATATAGTAGGTGCTAGGAGAAGTAGATCGCTGTAATAATTTAAGTACGCTACGTGTCTGTAACAACTGGATTGAGTGTGGACCTTGGCTACAGTGCACCCAGTACGCTGAAACCATGTTGGTGCTGAGTTATTAGGTAGTAATTAAACTAAATGTTATTGCTGCCATTCGCGTAGTTGACCGAGATATGTGTATCTAATCTCTAACCAATTGGTAAGTGTAAATAACTAGTTAAGTGGATATACTTGGCGCCAATACAAATTTTTATGAGAGGATATGTCATTTAATGGAGTTAGATACATGTGCAAGATCACCATAGTTGTGTCATACTCACCGTCATATGATGACTACTGAAAGAGAGTGTAATATCCTACAGACGAATAGAAGGTGTTGCTGAATGGATGATAAGAATTGATGTTGTAGTAAGTAGGGATAGAATTAGTTGTGATGATTGGTGTTTGTGTGGTGTGTGTGTGTGTGTGGTGTCTATCTCCGTGTGTATGATATTTTACTATGTAATTATAAATTATGTAAATAGAGGTAAATAGTGGCTTAATGATGGAGGAGGTAAATAAAAACACCAGCTAAGAACATCTTACAAATGGAAAAATTATTATTGTACATAACCTATATTCACTTTATTAATTATACTTCAAAAAAATCACCTATAATAGGAGGATACAAAATAATAAGAAATATTATAACAAAATAGATGCTATGAGCAGTTAAGTCACCAAGAGTAACATATAAAAGTGAGATTCATAAACATATAAATAACGGAATTTCTATTGCATTACAAAACAAAATAAATTTACACAAAAAACATAATTGTACTTTATTACTCTAATACTTCACTATTTAGTCGAGTCTCATGAAAGAATCGTGAGTATAGAGGCGCGGACATGACACCTATAGCTGTATAAAAACAGTAAAGGGACTATAGTCAAGAAAGTTTAATAAGCAAGTAAATGAGCATGAAAAGTTAAAGCCATTAAATAACATGAGTTAAAGCAGTAAAGCAGTAAAACAAAAGCATACTAATCCCCCTTGGTGTTAGGTAACACCTCTATTGATTTACTGATTTAACTGCTTTGAGGGTATGTAATGTTAATGATATGTGCGTTAGCAGTAAACATATGAAGTTTAAAGCAGTAAAACATGAGTTAAAGGCAGTAAAACATGAGTTAAAGCAGTAAAGCAGTAAGACAAAAGCATACTATCCCCCTCTAGGTGTTAGGTAACACCTCTATTGATTTACTGATTTACTGCTTTAAGGTATTGAATTTTAATGTTTTTAATAAAATTTCGTAGAATTGAGTTGTAGATAATACTATTAATAATAATGTTTATATATAGTCAGTACTCACACGTTAAAAGGGTTTATTTAATTTTCATTACCTAAAACAATTTATTTTAAAATAAAATTTTATCACAAAACAAAATATTTGCTATAGTAAAATATAAGATATTTAAAGTATAAAAAAATACTATATATAATATGTTAATAAAATAATATGTATGTTAATATATATAATTATATAATAAGTGGATGCGGATCCGGTTTTGATATCGCTAGAATAATAAGTTTTTTTTAATAAAAAATGTTTATTAAGTATGAAATTAAAATAAATGAATATGACTCATAGATATATATTTTATTTCATTGCGCTTAGCAGTAGTGATTTACTTGCCCTAGTTAGTATGAATCTTTCGTCATTAGAATATATAAAAAAACGTCACTTTAGCGGGGAGGGGGAGCTTGCTGCGCCCCCATTAGGTGTAGTACAATAGACTTATGACTATTGAGGAAGTATATATCACTATATAAATTAACTATCTGTTCTATATGAGTGGGTAGAAGATGAAGCTCATCAAAATGTGATGATTATTATTATCAAAGATAGAACTAAATCTAAATATATAAAGTTAGTATTCATATAAAAGATGACGTACATGCAAAGTAATGAGTCATTAAATAGATGTAAACGATAATTATCACATGAGATAGTTTGATGAGGCTAATCAAATTAGCTATGAAGACATATATTATATATTAGCTCACTATATATGTAGGCATCATGCTAGTATATGAGCAATTTAATGCTGAGTATAATGAGCATATTCATGCTTATATAGAGGCATTAATGCTTGAGAAGTATGTATATCTAAAAAATATCGAGTGTTAGTTATTAGAGTGTAAATGTATATAAGATATGTACTTGTTGATGTGGGTGTGAGTGTATAGGAAAGATGTTATATTATATATACTTGGTTTATATGATATAAAGTATGTTCTAATTAGTATGCCTGATATTATATATATAAAGCGTCTATATATATATATAATATATATGTTATATACACTTACTATAACTATATATAATATATACATGTATGAGTAAAGCAATTTACTTAATATATAGTCATTATTTAGTTCAAAATCATATCCAATTTCTATTCTTTCTACAATTTTTTTTTTTTTAGAAATCTGTTATTGGGAAACTGGTTCCGTTCTATGCGATCCAAAACTTATGACCCTACCAGGGGGTCGACCGCAACCGCACCACCCAAAATTATTTATAATCGTGTGCTTGTCATACACCACAATCTTCTTAGGTGTTTTGGTCTAAGAAAGGCTTGGAAAAAAGTGGGCAAACCGGGCACGCCCAGTTCGCCAGCGAGATGTATGGCAAGCTACCAGCTCTCACACCATTGTGCATTTTCACAGTGGCACTCACCCACTTGGCAATACTCATTGGCACTACACTTGGCACTCATTGGCCTCCATTGGCACTCACTGTGGACACTTGCACCCGATACCCTATATAGGAGCAGAGCGCAACCCTGGACTCATAACCACGCACACTAATCACTCTCACATCTCATCCGAGCAAATTACCCTCGTGACTGAATGTAAGTCACTCACATCCAGCTAATTAACTATCCTTATTATAACGATGTATTGGAGTATAAAACCATTACAAAGTCCATTCAAAGTATTTAGCGTGAGAGTCCAAAAATTTGAACTCAGCATATATACGGTATCTGTCAATGACTTTGGATGTAAATAAGGACAATAAGGACAAACAAGGTTTAAGACATCAATATTAAATAAGGGAGCTAAGGTATATCCCTTAAAGTAGAATATATATATATATATAATGAGAAAATAATATCATCACTAGTAGGATATTGCATATAAATATATGAGTAATCACCTATGACTGTTAATATATAAAACGCATAATAAGGGATAGTGTTCATGTATGTTTTTGTACGTGAGTTAATAATATATAGAGTGTAAAATGTATATATAAGTGTCTATAGAGGAAAAATTGAAAAGTTGTTTAATATTAAAGTGAAATTAGTATGTCATAGTTAAGGAATATATATATGTTGTGTAATTAAAGTGTATAAGTGTTTATGTGTAGTGAGTGTGTGGTGTGATGTGTAGTTATGTGTATGTGTGTATTGTAGGTATGTGATGTGTGTGTGATTTGACGATGTGTGTGTGGTTTAAGCTGATTATTCAAAGTTAGGATAATTAATTAGAATTTACCATACATGCAGTTATACATAGTGTAAAACGAATATGTGACGGGTGGGAACACGAGTGGCAAAAAAATTGCGTGGAGCCAAAATTGAGAACTACCATATGGTTAATCTACACACCTCTCTTCGTTGGTGAGTAGTGGTGTCAGAACGGTGCTCGAGAATACGACTGAATAGATGATGATACGCGCTGGGTCACACAATCATCCGCGGGTAGATTACTAGAAAGTTTTAACTACATGTCTCTAAGGTATGTAGAGACAAATTAAAACTCGAAACTAGACCGAACCCTAACGTCGCGTCGCCAAGTGAGTGGTTATTGAGGATAGCGCGCCATCCTTAAAAGTTCGATTCCCTTGTTATCCTCTGAGAAGGGGATAAAGGCACGTTAAAAAAATTACACCGTAGAGTTTGTATTCTAATAAGTATATGAGACGTACTACCTATATGGAGTCGAAAAATATAGGTAGGGTACGTTAAATACCGGGGGAGGTAAATTAACGTACAACTGAGTTATGCTTAGAGGCAGCAACCGTTTGGATGCACAAAAGACTCACCCTTATTCTTCTGAGGTGATTTAGCCTATATATATATATATATATAATTAAATAAGGTTGCCGGAAAAAAATATATTATATGGTTGTCAAAAATGAAGAGTGTACCAAAAATTGAAGATATACTTACAAAAAAATTTGAGGTTGCTTCAAAAAAAATACGTGATAGTATTGTACACAAATAAAGGATTTCATTGCGCCAAAAAGGCTCACAGTGCCTAAGAAAAAGGAGTCAAGAGGCAAAAGGAGTAATAGAAGCCTCTACAACAATATAGAGAAAGGCTCAGAGGCAATAAAGAAATACAGTTGGTGTGAGGAGGTTGATTGCATCTAGGACCAAATGAAATGAATCGAATTGAAGGACTGCCGATAAATGTGAGAAGTAAACAAAAAAATAATTTGGGTTACTCATTCTTCTCTTTCTACGTCCTTTCTACAATATTAAGCTCTTGCAGAGGTCTAGAGTGAATGATCCTCGCAGATGATATCGTACTTTATTTATATAGAAATATTATTTCAATAGGAAGAGAAGTAGGTCCTTAGTAAAAATAGGAAAAGAAAAGAAAAAAAAGGTTATATATGTTTCACAGCAAATAATATAAATATAAATACATTAGGGAAGAGTTTTAAAGAAAGGGAATTTAAATAATAATCTTTACTCTTAAATATCTCCAAATTTAATGTATATATCCTAAAGGAAATGAATATCATAAAAAAATATTAATATTATCTATGATTTACAATAGGGCTTTGGTTTGTGAGAATGTGCTATATTTTTTTCCGAATAATTTAAAGACACAAACGACAATTATATTTATAGATAAAATATAAAAGGAAAGGTTATAATGAGAGTATAGATATTTGAGTATTTGGGGAGATGAAGAGAAATAGATATATATACAATGGTATATATAACTAAGATATCACATATTACAATCTGTATATTATTCGTGAGAAATGGAATCTTTTTTAGAGTTTTTCTAATTTAGATTAAGGGGATATATATATATATATATATATTAGTATATATTATATATTATATAATATAATTATATATATATATATAATATATATATATTATATAATATTAATATTATATTAATTATTACATATATATATTAATTAATGATATTAATATATATATCTTTTTGTTATAAACATAAATATCAGATATAATTAATTATATATTAATTATATATTATAAGATATATTATAATATATATATATATATATATATATCATATATTATAATATATATAATATATATATATATTATATATATATATATATATAATATCCTCTACCCTATTTTTTTATATTTATTTCTATTGATTAATATATATATATATATATATATATATAAGACCAGTGATTACGCTATTGTATTCAATAAAAGATAATTATATTGCGTATTGTAACAGATGTGCCTCGTTAAGCTCTTAATATAACTCAGTGTAACATTTGATTTTAATTAATTCTTTTTTTTCTTTTTTTTCTTTTCTTTTTTTTTAAATAGAATAAATAAACGTTTTCCTCTTCATTTCATTCAACTCAATATTTTTTTAATTTTAGTTTTTAATTTATTATTAAAGAATTAATTTTATTAAATAGAAACGTCCTTTGTAATATATATATATATATATATATATATATATATATATATATATATAATATATATATATATATATATATATATATATATATATATCATTTATATAAAAAAAAAAATGTATAGAAAAAAAAAAAAAAAAATATATAAAATTGTAATATATATATATAATATATATATATATATAAATTATATAAATTTTTTTTATATATATATATATAATATATATATATATATATATATATATATATATATTATATATATATATATATATATATATAATATATATATATGTATAATATATATATATATTATATATATAATTATATATATATATATATATATATATTATATTATTTTTA